>JASTWR010000362.1:0-181804 GCA_030770355.1 Harpagoxenus sublaevis | reverse complement strand
ATCAGGTTCGTAGACCTCTTAGACAATACTTGTTTCGAAAAACTTTATTTTGACTAGTGTTACTTCGAAAAAGAATATAGTTTTACAAGAAATATAAGGAAATCAAAGAATTTTAAGGTGCAGTTTCACATAATAAAGTGTTTAAACATACTGAAATACGTTTTGTTCTCTCTAGTTGTGTCTAACCTTAAAATTTGGAAGTCGTATAGCAATATGAAAAAATCTAAAAGTAAATCAAAACATTTTACATCACTTCAAAAAACATTATTTTTTGATATATTAAAAAGGTATAAGCATATAATAGAAGTGAAGAAAAGCGACTCTACTACGCTAAAAGATAATGACGTAGCTTGGTTAGAAATTTGTAACGAGTTGGATCTATCACACCTAAGCATGCAAGAGGTAGAAAAAATTACATAATAACATTGATTTAGCTCTTTATTCATACTGATATTTATTGATATTTTTATAGAATACATTCATATATATTGCTTTTACAACAGCTTTTTCGAAGAACTTTCTGACTAGTGTTTACTTCGAAATAGAACAAACATATTTGTAAAATTATTATTATATTTTTTATAATTATGTGTTGTGAATGTAATTTTTTGTAGTATGAACATGCAGGATATAGATTTGCGAGATTTGGATAATATTCCCGATTTTTTGGACGTCGAGAGTGAAGATGAAATAGAAGAAATTGTTGTGCGTGCTCCGAAACGTTATATACGAGATGGACAAAAACCTTTTCCAGTTTCATGATGAAAAAGAGTTTAAAACGCCGCTTTCGATTTTCAAAAGAAGCTGTCATACATGGTCTTCTACCAAAGTAGAAGAAAATATGCTAAAATAAATAATCGAAGTCCTCCTATTGCTCCTGTGTTGCAATTACTTGTGTGTCTAAGATTCTACGCCACTGCAAGTTGTCAGGTAATAAAATTTGAAAAAGGCAGAGAGAAATTTGTTTATGTCTGAGTTATAATTGCATATTTGAAATTATTTATTTCCTTGTAGTTAGTATTAGCGGATATAATAAGCATATCACAGCCTACTCTTTCAAGAATCATTTTTCGTGTTTTGGTATTACTTGCTGGAAACATCCACCGTGTCATAAAGCTGCCTTCCTCTGTGGAGCAAATTAACGAAAACCGTACTTTATTTTGGAACTTGGGATTTGGAAATGGACGGTATTGGGTTACCTGGAGTTGATGGTGCTATCGACTGTACTCATATTCGCTTGACTCAATGCAGATTTGGAAATATTGAAGAAGTATACAGGAATCGCAAAGGATACTTTTCTCTCAATGTACAAGTACGTAATATTTTATCCAATAGAGAATGTATAGAATTTATTTTTGCAACCTTAAGATTTATATATCAATTTTATTACACAAATATATATATATATATATTTATAATATTTACATTATTATTTAGGCTATCGTCGGACCACGAATGGAATTTCTGGACATCATACCAGAATGGCCAGGAAGCCAACACGACAGTCGTATCTTCCAAAATTCCAGAATTCTATTGCAATTATTAAGAGATATTTTTTGATATATTAAGTATTACGATAAAGACTGAATTCTGTTGCAATTATTAAGAGATAATAAGAAAGAAATAATATATTATGTTGCGAGTATAAAGAAAGCTTACTTACTTTGTAAACTTAAGTATCGAAGATTATTGGAAAAAGTATAAAAGGTTGTGTTTATTGAAATAAGTATTGAAAATTGTTCCTTTTACCTTTTTCTTTCTTTTAAGTAAACGGTTGTTTATTTTATATGAATATAAGTGTAATACATTTTACATACTTTATTATACTTTACATATGTTTCTCGAACAAATTGATATTTGTATGTGCTACAATAAATTAAATAAATATAAACTCATACTTATATAAACTTTCTTTTACATCCTATTAATTTAAGAGATGTTATTAATCCCCATTAGACTTATTCTGTCACATCTATACCATATCGGTGAAAAATACATTCAACTGTTTGCCATTTAACAACCATTCCTGACAGAGGTGTCAGGTTCTTCTCAATGGAATCATATACATATATTACAAAACATACGTACATACATAACCGGATGAATAACTTCTTTTATTCTGTAAATAAATATTATGTTACAAAATAATTTCAATAGTCCGCGTTTGTATTTAATAAAATATTTTATTTACCTTTACTTTTTTAATTAATGAAATAAACGTTGTATAAGTGTGTCTCTCATAATAAATCCATCTGCTGGTTGCCATTCTGGACGGTTTACATCATTCTCTTCATTATCATTATCATCAACGATTTCATTCTCTTCTTCGTCATCTTGCGGCAATACATTATCATAGGTAAGCGAAAGATTATGCAAAACTGCACATGCTACAATAATTGTTGTGCTGCATATCAGTTTTGTCGTTAGTCCTCGGGCTAAGCAAGGAAATCGCCGTTTTCATACTCCAAATGTTCTTTCCATTATTTGTCTTGTTCGTCTATGAATATTATTGTAGGTTAGCTGTTCATCTGTTATTGCATTTAGAACAGGAGTCAGAAGAAATGGCAGACAAGGATAGCCATTATCTCCTATCAATATACCAGTTAATTCACGTCTCATATATCGCATATAAATTCTGGAATTTTGGAAGATACGACTGTCGTGTTGGCTTCCTGGCCATTCTGGTATGATGTCCAGAAATTCCATTCGTGGTCCGACGATAGCCTAAATAAGAATGTAAATATTATAAATATATGTGTATTTGTGTAATAAAATTGAAATTTAAATCTTAAGGTTGCAAAAATAAATTTTATACATTCTCTATTGGATAAAATATTACGTACTTGTACATTGAGAGAAAAGTATCCTTTGCGATTCCTGTATACTTCTTCAATATTTTCTAATCTGCATTGAGTCAAGCGAATATGAGTACAGTCGATAGCACCATCAACTCCAGGTAACCCAATAGCTCCATTTCCAAATCCCAAGTTCCGAAATTAAGTACGGTTTTCGTTAATTTGCTCCACAGAAGAAGGCATCTTTATGACACGGTGGATGTTTCTAGCAAGTAATACCGAAACACGAAAAATGATTCTTGAAAGAGTAGGCTGTGATATGCTTATTATATCCGCTAATACTAACTACAAGGAAATAAATAATTTTTAAATATGCAATTATAACTCAGATATAAACATATTTCTCTCTGCCTCTTTCAAATTTTATTACCTGACAACTTGCAGTGGCGTAGAATCTTAGACACACAAGTAATTGCAACACAGGAGCAATAGGAGGACTTCGATTATTTATTTTAGCCATATTTTCTTCTACTTTGGTAGAAGACCATGTATGACAGCTTCTTTTGAAAATCGAAAGCGGCGTTTAAACTTTTTTTCATCATGAAACTGGAAAGGGTTTTGTCCATCTCGTATATAACGTTTCGGAGCACGCACAACAATTTCTTCTATTTCATCTTCACTCTCGACGTCCAAAAAATCGGGAATATTATCCAAATCTCGCAAATCTATATCCTGCATGTTCATACTACAAAAAATTACATTCACAACACATAATTATAAAAAATATAATAATAATTTTACAAATATGTTTGTTCTATTTCGAAGTAAACACTAGTCAGAAAGTTCTTCGAAAAAGCTGTTGTAAAAGCAATATAAATGAATTTATTCTATAAAAATATCAATAAATATCAGTATCAATAAGTGTTAAATCAATGTTATTATGTAATTTTCTTACCTCTTGCGTGCTTAGGTGTGATAGATTGAACTCGTTACAAATTTCTAACCAAGCTACGTCATTATCTTTTAGCGTAGTAGAGTCGCTTTTCTTCACTTCTATTATATGCTTATACCTTTTTAATATATCAAAAAATAATGTTTTTTGAAGTGATGTAAAATGTTTTGATTTACTTTTAGATTTTTCCATATTGCTATACGACTTCCAAATTTTAAGGTTAGACACAACTAGAGAGAACAAAACGTATTTCAGTATGTTTAAACACTTTATTATTGTGAAACTGCACCTTAAAATTCTTTGATTTCCTTATATTTCTTGTAAACTATATTCTTTTTCGAAGTGAACACTAGTCAGAAGAAAGTTTTTCGAAACAAGTATTGTCTTAAGAGGTCTACGAACCTGACTTGGAATAAGACGCCTTATTTGCCATTTTAGCGAACAGATAAGACCGTCTTAAAGGACTATGAATTGAAAAGTTCTTCAGATTGTGCTTATGGCATATGAGATGCATTTATGAATCATAATAAGATATTCCGTAATAAGACATTCTTGCTGAAGTTTACGCTCAAGCAGTTACTAAAATACGATCTTATTGCCTGTCTATGAATCGAAACGCCATCTTAAGACCATTTTTAAGCAATTCTTATTTTTAAGCAGCGACTATGAATACCGGCCCTAGGCCGGTATTCATAGTCTTCAAGACTGTTTTAAGTAATGTCTTAAGACGCTAATACGGCTCTGTGATTGGTTCATGACATCTTAAGATTGAACTTAAGACGGTCTTAAATAACTATGAATACCGACCCTAGAGAGTCGTTCGCCGTCTCAAAATATTTCTGCGTTCAAAAACCCATCCAAAAAAAAGTGTTGCAACCTTTTTGCGACCGACTGTATGGTCGTGGTCAAAAAGGTTGTCCGACTTTTTTTTCTAATTTTTGGAACGCACTCTGTCATGTAAAAGTTGATGGTCCCTGCTCACGGCCATAACCTAAAGTTTCGCAGTGACATATTATCGGAGCAGATGGACAATCTATACAAGGTGTCGGAATAGTTTAAAATACCAAAAGAAGTATAAGCACGTGTATTTTGACGCAAGGAACAAAGCCAGTCATAAAGAGGAAAGAAGAGAAGAGAAATATGAGCAGAGAATGGTAAGTAAAATGACCAGTGACCAATATTAGAAAAGAAATGTAAGAAATAATAATATACCCATATAAATATTTATATACCTATATAAATAACTTTAGACAAACAATTTTTATTAACAATTATCAATATGACAATAAAAAATGCATATAATGGTAATACTTAAGGAGAGCTCCTTCCTCACCGATTTCGCTGAATTTTGAAAGATGGAAATACTCCTTGTCGGCTGTGTCTTGCAAGGCATAAAATTCAAGATAAATATCTAGAGCAGGTAATTAACGTTGTATTTATAATTATGACTAAATAGCTGAATAATTATTAGAACGTATTAAATATTTTATTTGTTACGTCAAAATGCAAATAAAAAGAAGTAGAAAAAAACCATGTTTAATTTATCTTTCAAGAATTTTATCTTCTACTTCTTTTTATTTGCATTTAATAATTATTAGAACGTATTTTAAATTTTTTATTTGTTACGTCAAAATGCAAATAAAAAGAAGTGGAAGATAAAATTCTTGAAAGATAAATTAAACATGGTTTTTTCTACTTCTTTTTATTTGCATTTTGACGTAACAAATAAAAAATTTAATATGTTCTAATAATTATTCAGCTATTCAGTCATAATTATAAATACAACGTTAATTACCTGCTCTAGATATTTATCTTGAATTTTATGCCTTGCAAGACACAGCCGACAAGGAGTATTTCCATCTTTCAAAAATAACAGTTGGTTCACTATAATATTATGGGTATCAATACCATATTTTGTTAATTCTTGTAAAGTCGTTCTGTCTCATAAAGCGACAAAAATTCTGCTATGTAAACACATATAAACGTTGTCTGATCGGGATTTCTGAACTGTTCGTTAACTTGTCGAATGACAGCAAGCATTTCCTCCATCTTATTGGAGAATGTATCTATATTGAAATCCGTTAATCCCAACAACGAACTTATCTATAAAAGAACAATCTTTTTTCAAGTTAAATAATACGGGGAGGACACTTGATATACCTAATATGTATTAATTTTAGGAAAAATACTCAAAATAGCATGGATTAATTCTAACTTGTGTGATAAAGGGACCAATCTTCATTTTTAAACGCATTAGTTTTTCCAATCCTTTTTTAACCACTTGCGGAAACGATAGTAGCCTCAATGTGTGCCCAGTAGGTGCAGTATCAAACACCACAACAGAGAAGTTCATTCCTTTTACAAGCCTAGAACCAGCATGTAAAGGAATTAAAATAAAAAAAAAAGGAAATAGAGAATAGAAGATCTCAGATGTATCTACAATTTTAGTTTACTAGAAAGGTAGATTATCCTATTAATGTTTTACAAAAATAAGAAATATAAAAATGGCAAATTTACTTCATAACTTCTGCATAGCTCATTGCCTCATCTATACCAGGGAATGCACCAACAATTTCTTGCATAACATTTTTGCTTAATCTCATCGCTTCTCCTTCTGAAATTATATATGATGTGCCTAATATGTATAATATACTAGAATTCTTTAAAATAATTCTGCATACAATGTCATTTCTTTTGCTTCAAGTGCATAACAATTACTGCAATAGTTATTACTTATTATATGCTATTGTATTTATTTATTTTAATTATATATTTTTTGTCATAATTATGCATTTTTTTATTGTCATATTGATAATTGTTAATAAAAATTGTTTGTCTAAAGTTATTTATATAGGTATATAAATATTTATATGGGTATATTATTATTTCTTACATTTCTTTTCTAATATTGGTCACTGGTCATTTTACTTACCATTCTCTGCTCATATTCCTCTTCTCTTCTTTCCTCTTTATGACTGGCTTTGTTCCTTGCGTCAAAATACACGTGCTTATACTTCTTTTGGTATTTTAAACTATTCCGACACCTTGTATAGATTGTCCATCTGCTCCGATAATATGTCACTGCGAAACTTTAGGTTATGGCCGTGAGCAGGGACCATCAACTTTCACATGACAGAGTGCGTTCCAAAAATTAGAAAAAAAAGTCGGACAACCTTTTTGACCACGACCATACATGAATTTTTTTTATTATAGATAGATTATCGATTACTTGCAAAAGATGATCTCGTATGTACGTTGCTTTAATTTTCAATGAGAAAGAGAGAGAGATTGATTAAAAAAACAAATTAAACAAAATAGAAATATTTGTAGAATACGTACATATGTCGTAAGAGAGGTAATTTATTAAATATAAGAGATATACATATTATATTTACTATAAACAGTTAGGACACTTTTATCGTTACTTCCCCTAAAACGTAGTCATATTTTCTGCAACACAGTGCAGCTGAATTATTAATTACCATAAATACACATATGTACACATCTAATCACTTCTAGAGGCAGTTTTGCTGGCCGATAACATGTTTAGAAATGTTCAAATCTCACTTGCCAAATAAAGAGACAAATTCGAATTATTCCATAACTTTGAATATACTGAATTAAGACAGTAGTCTTCTCATCTATACACAGAACAAAAGACCACGTTTTCTACATTATAATTTTTTTTCAAAGCTTCAGAAAATTAAAAAATCAAGATTTTTAATTCGAATCAATATGGAAGCGATCTCTGCGAAATAATTCATAAAATAAATACCCACGTATCGCCTTTTAAACGTCCCTATCCCTTTACGCGCAGAACGTATTTCTATCTGAAGTAACATTTCTGAAACAAAAAGGTACGTGTCAAGAATTAAGTTTGAGTTTAAAAATATTAGAGTAAGAAATTATATAAAAAATATGTTATTCATATTAGTTATTATTAAACATACAGATCAGTAATTTTCCATTTTCGAAAAATATTTATGTATTATTTGTGCCACTCAGATATCTCAATTGATAAATCATAAAAGCATCGTCGTTGGATTTTCCATCAAATCCTTAAAGGCGGCTAACCATTGTGCGCCTACCGCACCATCAACAGTACGGTGATCGCAGCTGGCAGTTACAGACATATATTGGGCAGTCGTAAAACTGCAAAAATTTGCGTATTAATACCTACTCCTATGCCATAAATTGTGAAATTAAATTTGTCTGGAAACATTACGTCAATTTACCCTTTCTCGTTTTTGGCAGGTATCAGTCTAGCTTCTGTGGCGCCTATAGCAAGAATGATGGACTGTGGAGGATTTATTATAGCTGAAAAATTCTTAATGCCGAACATGCCCAAATTGGACACGGTAATCGTTCCTCCTTGAAATTCGTGCGGTTTTAATTTTCCTTCCCTCGCCTTTACGGCTAACGTTTTCACGTCTTTACTAATTTGAACTATACCCTTCGTATCGGCACCAAACACTATAGGAGTGATTAGACCGCTATCTGTACTCACTGCTACACTAACGTCCACGTTATTATATCTGGAAAAAGATGCGATGATATTTAATATAAATTATTGCAATATTGTATATTCGAACATAAATATAATAAAATACAAATATTCAATTATGCACATAAGTGTATCAAACTGTATTTTATAATAACATATAAAGTACTCACTGTCGAATTACATTTCCTAACCAGGCGCTGTTGCCTTCTGGTATTTTTTTACAAGCCATTGCCATCCCTTTGATGATAATGTCATTTACGCTCAATTTTATCTTATCCTTTTCTAATAATTTATTAAACTGTTCTCGCATCGCCAATGCAGCATCCATTTTTACATCTACCGAGAGGTAATAATGCGGGATCGTCTGCTTGCTTTCCGATAGGCGTTTGGCAATAACCGCACGTATATTCGACACAGGGATATCTACTCCAGTTGGCGCGCCAACCGCAGTTACCGGTTGTACTGATTGTATCGCCGCACCCTCCAAATCTTTAGATGTTATAGAGCCATATAACCCTGTTCCTTTTAAACCCTACAAAGAATAGCACGAAGAATAACACATAAAGAATACAAGTTTTATATCTACAAACTATCACAAAAAATAAGTGCATAGAATGTCTTAATTCAATATTAGCACAAGTCAATAATGAAGAAGAAATATTACAGAAATCAAATTGAAAGAGTGGAGAAATAGAAAGGCAAATTGGCTCGTACTTGCCTCCATTCTTTCAATTTGATTTATAAATCAGCAATCTTGCAGCACCTGTAAACAAAGTCCTCTTTCAGCTGCTAATCTTCTCGCTAATGGACTAGCGTATATTCTTTCTCCGGAAGGTGGTGCGATAGAAGGAACTTTTGTTGTAACTGGTGCAGCTGGTGCTGTCGGTGCTGTTGTAGGTGAAGGCATAGGTACTGCAGGAGCTGCTGGTATAGGAGGAGGTGCAGCCACTGTGTCGTCTTTAAAGTCTTTGAAAGCAGCTACGTTAGACTCGTCTTGTACAATAATACAAACTAGTTTGCCTATAGGTACGTTCTTTGTTCCCGCAGGTACCAGAATCTTGGCTAGATAGCCTTCCTCGGGAGTTTCAAACCCCATAGTAGCTTTATCCGTTTCGATTTCTGCTAGCAGATCACCTTCGTTCAATTTGTCACCTAATCATGAATCAAATATAAAAAGTTGATATAAACAAACAATTCTTTATAAAAATTAAAATCTATATCTGTTATGTCGTAATATTGATATAGATGATCTTACCCTCTTTCTTCTGCCAACTGATTATCGTTCCTGTTTCCATGGTGGGAGACAATGCTGGGAGCGGAACCTTGATATGATCGGGATAATCGGCGTAAAACCTGAGCTGTTGCTGCCATGGTGTCGAGATGAAACGCAAAGCACTAGGGTGCTGAAGTCTGAAGCACCGAGAGAATCAATATTATTATACTATGCGGTTATATTTTTTTGTGCGTGATAAATAATTATTATGTAAGCCTCTCCGATTATTCTAACGAAAGGTTAATGCTCGATATTTCGCCATAAACCCACTAGGATGGTTTGTGCCAAATCACGTTGGAATTGACGTTGAAATAACCTTAAAGATCGTCCCCAATCGCAAAATTTGAAGTCTGCGAAAAGATTCGAGCGCGAGAACAACTCCGAGTAGTGGATACAGTACCTCTGCTGATGTTTTCTGTGAAGACATCGGACGAGTCGGACGACTATAGATCTAGTGCTGACTCGCACGGAACCACAGACGATCGCGCGTGCCAACCCGTTACGTAGGCTCGACGTGGTTCGTATCATATCTATCGGAATTCTTGACGGTGTCACGAGCCGGTCCGGAAGCCCTCGATGAGTCAAAACGAATCTAATACGAATCCACTCGCCTGACGAATGGCTTGTCAACAAATTCAACGTAATGCGAAACGAGACTAGATGACGGACGATGTTAAAGGCCGAGCCGAGAGGTCGTCGGCAAGGTCACGTGGTTTCACGCATCGGAGGTCGGAGCTCGGAGGTGCTGCCTATACAGCTGTGTGCAGCGAAGATGATCAAGAACAAAAAGTGGAGTCAGCGAAATTGACAGGCGTTCGGGAGAACAGCTGACGATGTTCTCGTCCGAATAATGCTCCGAATCCTGTTTTTTTTTTTAATTAACGTCGATAGCTGGTTGTAGAGTGTATGCAGGGTTGGGAAAGTTACTTTGTAGAAGTATCTAGTTACCCAGATAGCACAGTGACATCAAATGCCGTAATAAACTAATAATGCCGTCTTATTAGTGACGGAAACTTGACATGCTGCCGTCACTAAGACGGCATTATTACGGCATTTGCCGTCACTAAATGTCACTTTATTGCTATCTGGGTACAGTTACAGTTTTTTTTCACTGAAAAAGTAACTAGTTAGGTACGCAGTTACAAGTTACCGACTTTGAAAAGTAACATGTTATTACAGTTACAATAACTCAAAAAGTAACGAGTCGTTACTTTTTATGCAGTTACTTTCTTGCAATAATAAATGTGTATTTTAACCCTTTAACTACGGAAATATATTCATAAACCTAGCCGTCCAAACGCAAAAAATTTGAAGTGATACTAATGTTCAGATACCGGATTATATGGACTTCTGCATATAAATACTGAATACACACTCAAAAATAATAAGTAGCCATATAAGAAAGCAAATATTTATTTTATAGAAAAAATCAATATACCTAAGTACAAAACTAAAACTATAATTTATATGTAAATTTAAAACAAGAAAAAGTCGGGTTTTTCGTGGAGTTGTAAAAAAAAAGTTTACATCACTATCTATAGCTGAGAAACAATTAAGTGCCCGCGTAAAATAATGCAATCGAATTGTCAATAAGCGATCCCTGCATCGCAGCATATCTTAAAATTGTAAAATCGCTTATTGACGACCGCCGTGTTTCACGAAATTTTCGTTTCGTCGTTTATTGACGACCGCCGTAGTTAAAGGGTTAAATATAAAAATCTTATATTTCACACTTTACTTAATTAATAATTTATTATTAATTCGTCGATTAAGAAATTTAATTTAATAATTTATTATGTACTACATATACCTACTTAATTATGTCACTTTATACAGGATGTTCCTGGGTTAAACGGCCAAACTTGACATATGAGTTTAGGATCTCAAAACAAGAAAAACTTTCTTCTGGAGGTATGCTCGCAAACACTTCGTTCAAGAGATATTTACTTTTGAAGTTGCAGAACAATTATAAATAAATAATTTCAAAATAAAGTAGGTTTATCCTTAACAGTAATCAAAAATTATATAATCATTCTTTTAATCTTCTTTATTGCTAAACATTAATCAAAATTATAATAATTATTCTTTTTACTGCTTAACAGTAATCAAAATTAAAATAATCTTTATAGTAATCAAAATTTAAGTAATAAATATCTTGTTTAAAATGATTTAACACCAATAGATTTTTTGAATGGAATGTTCTCAAGCAAAAAGTGTATAAAATGCCTGTATGAAAAATGTATGATGACCTTTAATCATAACAAAAACGGAAGATAGTGCAAGCGTGCGAAGGAATAACAAATGCACAATGTCAAATAGCCACTTGTTCATTTGTTCTCTTACTGATAGGTGCAACGCTTGTCTATGGGCTGGAAGCTGCTATCATTCTGAACAAAATATTTAATAACAAGTACATTATTTATTTCGCCAGTGATAATTAACAAGAATTTTTTGATCGACTTTAACTGGCAATATTTAATCATCTTACCGAAATAAACGTTGAAAAACTGGGAGCCGACCAGATTTGTCAGATTCACACACAGCACGTTTTCAGATCAAATCGAGACGATGAATTCGACCATGGATTTTGGTCAATTTAAATAGTTTTTAATTTATATTGCAAAAAATATTACCCCAGCCAGGGTTCGAACCTGTAACCTCCCGCATTCCGTTCGGGCGTCGTAACCAATTCGACTACCGGGGCATGTGGTAATATTTATCGCAATAACACATATTAAGATGACTTCTAAACAATAATAAGATGGAACACCGATATTATATTGTCAAAGGTGTGGGTATAATAACAAGTACATTATTTATTTCGCCAGTGATAATTAACAAGAATTTTTTAATCGACTTTAACTGGCAATATTCAATCATCTTTCCGAAATAAACGTTGAAAAACTGCGAGCCGACCAGATTTGTCAGATTCACACAGCACGTTTTCAGATCAAATCGAGACGATGAATTCGACCATGGATTTTGGTCAATTTAAATAGTTTTTAATTTATATTGCGAAAAATATTACCCCAGCCAAAAATATTTAATACTTAACAATTAAAGTAATTTTAAATCGACCGTGACTGGCAATATATACCATCTTTCCGATATGAACATTAAAAAACTGTGAGCCAACTTGGTTTGTCAGATTCACACAGCACTTTTTCGGATCAATCGTCTAGACATTATTAATTTCGACCATGGGTTTTGGTCAGTTGATGTAATTTCTAAATTAAATAGTTTAAATTTTTATTGCGAAAAAATATTACCCCAGCCAGGGTTTGAACCTGGAACCTCCCGTATACCGTGTGGGTGTCGTGCCAATTCGTGCCAAAATTTAATACTTAAATTTTGGTTAAAATATTTAATACTTAAATTTTGGTTACTGTAAAACAGTAAAGAGGATAATTATTTTAATTTTGATTAGGGGAGATCGGGGCGAGATCAATTTTTTTTGGTGCCGATTTTTAACAACAAAATAAATAATTTTAGTTAAATGTGGTATACCGTTGTAAAGAGTGAAGCTTTAGCTACAAAATTTATACAGGAAATTTTTGTCTACGTCGCTTTGTTTAACCGGTATAGAGCAAAAACGACAACGGTGGAAAAATTGAAATCTCAAAAATGCCGGGGCAGTCGTCACTCCATAAATACATAATTCCGATTATGAAAACTGATAGGATACATTTTATTAATTATTTGTTAATAGAAAAATGTAAACATTTATTAATTAGTGTTAAAATGTTTCATCATTTTGTGTTTTTGTGTATGTGTACGGATTCTATAACTAAAGAACTAATCAACCAAATATTAAAAAATATGTATGAAATAGGGGTAGAAGAGACTGAAAAATAATAAAATTAGAAAATTTGCCAATATTATAAAAGTCCACCCCGGGTGCTTACTGACAAATTAGCCCCAAACACAAGTTTCAGGTTTGATCGCCCACGAAATATTAGACATCAACGATAATGAAAAAACTACACTGGATTCGTGTTCAGATGTATTACTCTTTATAATCACGTGCCTCGAGATTTGTAGAGCAAATATTATTGCAGATATTACAAAATTTCCACGCGCAGAAAATTTCACTTTCACCTTCCGAAAACACGTTTGCCCTCGTGAAAATCATAACACGGCGTCGAAACTCCTGCCGAAACTCCGTTGGTCACATGGGCACCATAAGCAGCGTTTACAATGTTAATAGCGAGTTCGCACAATATACAGGTTCCGAGATATTTGATTTGACGATTTCACCCCGAAAACGTTTTCGCCCCGGTCTCCCTTACTGTTAAGCATAGTAAAGAGGATAATTGTTTTAATTTTGATTACTGTTTAGCAGTAAAGAGGATAAACCTATATTATTTCGAAATTATTTATTCCTAATTTTGTAACTTTACAAGTTAATATCTCTTGAATGAAGCGTTTGCAAGCATACCTCTATACTCCGTCCAACGAGAGACTGTGTTTGTTCTGCGCATAGGCGGGCAAAGTGGGGGTAAAATTCCCAGAGCGTGGCGTATCGTATACGTAAACAGACGTTTCGTGGGGGGAGACCTGCGCGAGACGGACGAGTTTTCGTCCGATCTAACAGCAGTCTCTCGTTGGACAGAGTATAGAGGAAAAATTTTCTTGTTTTGCGAGATCCTGTATACTCATATTTTAAGTTTGGTCGTTTAACCCGGGAACACCCTGTATAATATAAAACATAGTATAATTAAATTTTTTTAAAATTAATAAAACTTTTAATAAAAAGTTTACGCTGCAATTAGTCGATTTTAAGAATTGATACAATTCTTCTTGTGCGGACTCAAGACTTCTTTTATTTGTTGATTGAAAGCAAAAAAATACAAAGTATAAAATAAAAATATTAAGTAACTATCAGAGTAACTATTAAATTAGTTACTAGTTACCAAAAAAATATAACTAACAATAAGTTAAGTTAAAGTTATAGATGGAGAAAAAGGAACGAAGATAAGTTATATAGTTACAAAAAAAAGTAACTATAACTGTAACTTCGCTACAAGTAATGAGTTACTTCCCAACCCTGAGTGTATGTAACATACATATAATAATACATACAAAACGGATATGAGATACGGACTGTGAATTTGTGAATGTGTCGATCTTACTTTGACGATAGGAAACTGATCGAATTGTCCAAATAATAATAATTAATCCGAGAACGCCGGGGGCACCTAATTTTTTTTTATAAACGGTTATCTGGGGCTACTTTTACACCCCATAATTAAAATTCAATGTTATTAATTACATAATATTGCATATTTTGGGGACTACTGTTCTATAATTTATCAGTATTTGATCTAGGACAATTATGTGAATCAAGAGACTCGGTAGTGTCTCGCGCCAAGTGCGCGCGGATCAGCGAGACCCCGGTGGCTCTATTAACGCGACGCAACTTCTTCTTCTTATATGTTTGCTCAGGCTTCTGCCTCCCTACGGAGGTCAATACGGCCCGTATGCTCTCTTGTGTTTACGGAAGCAACGTTCAAAACAAAGTCCACCTCGAAACTTCCGTCGATCGTGCACCAGAAGGACAACTTGCGACGAATAATCAACCCGGGGACACAGCACGCCGGGAAGGGGGAGGGTACTGCTATTCCCCCTCTTTGTCTGTATGTGTGCGTGTGTATCTATAATTGAACTATATAATTAGCGGCAACTTCAAAGTGTTGTGTACGTGTATCTGTGTGTGTGTCCGCGGTGTTGAGCTCGGGAAACCGTGGGTACGCTACGCCCAAGGAACTGCGCGGATCACTTCCCCCTGCGACCAACGCGACGCAACGAGTTGCGAGTACCCGAGATTTTGAGATCTCGATAACTAGTGAACGGATCAAGTTCTAAGTTCTAACTAGGCTTATCGTAAAGCTTGAATCAGTCTTATATAGTAAAAGTGTTTTTACTTTTCCGCTACGTGCCCTACAAGCGGAGATATCACGATGCAAAATCCGAAGCCGAAAATTTACAATTAAGATACGTCGACGTTCTCCGTTTGCTTCGTTCGCCACGGCGCGCGGCGCGGCGCTAGTAGTGTCTGATTTTGTCCCTTTCATATCCTTGCCGTTATGTGGCGCTAGTTTACGTGTGCATTACGTGTGTCGCTCATAATTAAGATACGTCGTCGTCTCTCATTGTCAGATCAGAAACGTAACTTTCATATACTTCGACTGCATGTCTTCATTGACGGTAAATTAGATTTCCTCTAAATAAATCGCGTTCGCGAGAGAGATCGATCGAGTCATCATCATCACACGCGTCAAAGTGAGTGAGGTTAACGTGTCATGTCATATTGACACCGCAGGGAGGATTGATTCGCACAATCCTTTGGGCTTATAAATAAATCGCGTTCCCGAGAGAGAGCGAGATCGCCAGTCTCGAGCGTCTCCAAGGCAACGGAAGAGATAGCATGTTTATGTGTAGTGACGTGACTGACAGTGCGCGAAGCTGCGTCTACATCTATCTGAGTTACGTGACATGAACATAACCGTAATGCGGCCCATACACGTTGCGAGTCCGGCTCGGTTCGGTTTCTACTCGTTCGTGGGTGGGATGTCACGAGCCGGGCTCAGGCGTCCGAGGAGCCAAATTTCGGGACTATCCGGAGTGTGTGTGTGGTGAAAACGTTCGAGTCCGGTTCACGAACCAAGCTCGCCGAGCCGGACTCGCGAGTCAAACTCGTACTCTCGTACATTCCCAGTGAGAAATGATACATCGAAAACACGTCGATTGGATATCGATTCATCGAAATCTCATCGAAGCGGTTCTGTCAAGTTGTTGAACGTCGATAATTTCAAAATTTCGAGATTATTTCGATGTTATGATAACTTTGCAAAAAATATCTGTTGGTAGCAGTAGCAATATAATATTATACTTTCTTTCAAGATTTTCAATGTTTCCACGTTTATCCATCATCAGCGATTTCGATATCGATTTGATAACGATTCGACTTATGAGATAAAAAGAACTAAATTGTTTCCTAAATCAAAGAAAACTGAAAATTATTGTGTTTTAAATTACATTAACTAATAAATGCGGCCTAATACATATTACAAAAGTTGGTCTATACATGGAACAGTGCTCTTGCAGATGTTTATAAATTTTAAACCTTTGCAATCCCCTAATTTCTTCTACTTAATAAACTTCTGATCAAAATATATTTTAATACTCTAAACATTTCAATCAATTTCTTTTAATATATATATATATATATTAAAAGAAATTGATTGAATATAATATATATATATATATGTAATATATATATATGATATATATATATATATATAAAATATTATATAATATATATGGGGCATTCCACGCCAATTCGCAAGGGGTCAAACCTCGACCTTTTTATTTCTGATGGCGGCTTGTTTTTTTAGCAGGTTTTTACGAGTGCTATACCCATGTAAGAGCGTTTTTATAATAAATGTAGCGTTTCCGAAATAGAGCCTGCGCAAAATGTGTAATCCATCGGCTCCAAAGATTTTTAATGACTTTTTTCGCCTATTAGACAACGTCTAAGAAGAAATATTATTGTACATAAAATACGCTATTTTGATCATATTTTTAAAAAAAAGTTACTCCAGCTTTTTATAATAATATTTTTAAACAAATAAAGTAAAAAAAACGTCAAAAATTATAAATATCTCGAAAACCCCATTTTCTATTTTCTTTAAATTTATAGGGAATATTCTGGGGAATATTAGAAAAATTTTAAGACCGGTCCGAAGTTGCGCAGAAAATTTGGGAATTTTTTATGAATTTTTTTGTGCGGTATTCGACTCACAAAAGTGCAGTTAAAATCGCGTTTCTGAATCGATTTAGCTAAACTTTTTTAAATTGATTGACATTACTTATTAACAAATAAAATGAGTGAACTGTGCCTTCTGCACACGCCTGTAAAATTTTTTTACTGAATTATGATGAAGATCCTGGAACAAAATTGCGATGAACAGTGTGAGAAAGGCGAAAATAATAAATTTGTGAGGAAATTTAATTCAATAAGTACATTTATTTAAGAACAGATTATTTATTATTTTAATTAAAGTAATTTAAATCGACCGTGACTGGCAATATATAACGTCTTTCCGATATGAACATTAAAAAACTGTGAGCCAACTTGGTTTGTCGGATTCACACAGCACTTTTTTGGATCAATCGTCGAGACATTATTAATTTCGACCATGGGTTTTGGTCAGTTGATGTAATTTCTAAATTAAATAGTTTAAATTTTTATTGCGAAAAAATATTACCCCAGCCAGGGTTTGAACCTGGAACCTCCCGTATACCGTGCGGGTGTCGTGCCAATTCGACCACTGTTGCTGTGGTAATATTTATCGCAATAACAACTATAAGATGGAGCACCGATTCTTCGGTCGACGGTGTATAATAAACAGAATAATAAATTTCTTTCGCCAGTATAGAATAACAATTAAAGTAATTTAAATCGACCGTGACTGGCAATACATAACGTCTTTCACCGTCGACCGGTTGTTAATAAGTAATGTCAATCAATTAAAAAAAGTTTAGCTAAATCGATTCAGAATTGTTTGAAACGCGATTTTAACTGCACTTTTGTGAGTCGAATACTGCACAAAAAAATTCATAAAAAATTCCCAAACTTTCTGCGCAACTTCGGACCGGTCTTAAAATTTTTCTAATATTTCCCAGAATATTTCCTATAAATTTAAAGAAAATAGAAAATGGGGTTTTCGAGATATTTAAAATTTTTGATGTTTTTTTACTTTATTTGTTTAAAAATATTATTATAAAAATCTGGAGTAATTTTTTTAAAAAAATATCAAAATAGCGTATTTTATGTTCAATGAATTTTCTTCTTAGACGTTGTCTAATAGGCAAAAAAAGTCATTGAAAATCTTTGGAGCCGATGGATTACACATTTTGCGCAGGCTCTATTTCAGAAACGCTACATTTATTATAAAAACGCTCTTACATGAGTATAGTACTCGTAAAAACCTGCTAAAAAAACAAGCCGCCATCAAAAATAAAAAGGTCGAGGTTTGACCCCTCGCGAATTGGCGTGGAATGCCCCATATATATATATACATATATATAACTACTGTTTCCGATAACAGGGTTCATATATTCGCTATATATTATACCAGCAGTGAAACGTACTCCTGTGTACATGGCATGGTCGAATGTCATGTTCTCCGGGGGGGGGGGGGGGGGGTGACGATTGTATCGTAGGTTTATTATTACCGGCCACTGATGGGCTTTTTATTATTTTTCAGATATAATTAATTAAAAAGAAGATTAAGTATATCTATGTATACATATACATATATGTATATATGTATATTTTTTAACATTTTATTTAAACTGTTTTTTCATCGATTTGATATTAGAATATGTTTCAATTGTTATTGATTATTTTTGATAAATATAACTGTTGAACGTAGCAAAGAGCGATTCTTACTAAATTTGTAGGGAAACGTTCTTGCAATAACATATAGTGATTGAGCAAATATTTGCGACAATACGCGATTTTCCTTAATTGTTATTAATTTTTTATTAACATTTTTTTCCAGTTTACAGCAAAGAGCGATTCTCTCTAAATTTGTAGGGAAACACGTCTTTGCAATAACAAAACGATTGAGCAAGTATTTGCGACAAGACGCGGTTGTCCTTAATTGTTATTAATTTTTTTTTAACAATTTTGTTTCTTGCATTGCACTGCCATCAATAGTCCATTCTATATGTCGATGACACAAGTGGTTAAGTGTCGAAGCGCAGTTTATTACTTTTTATTATTTTACTGTTTTGATTTAAACGTATGATTTAAATGTTTTTTACTATTGATTTAAAATTAAAATTTCCCTTTTTTTATTCACGGTTTTCCCTTTTTCTCCTATAATAAAAAAATAGGGGATACGATTTCTGCGATAAAGTTGTAAACGTAAGTCGGATACGTAACCTACTCGGCATGTAATATTTCAGAAACATTTTTGCTAAATTCCATTTTAACACGGAAAGAACTGTATATTAATAGTTCATATACCTGCTTTGTTCTAAATGTAAGAATTTTTTGTATCCGCGGTCCTAATAAATATTTCTTCATAATTAATACATGGTATATTGAGATTTACCAAATATTATTGAATTTGTCAGTATGATTTGTATGCGAGTATTAATGAATATACTTACATTAATAATTAATATAAATTTTTTAAATATAAAAACATTAGCTTTAATATACACATAATTTTTTAAGAATTGATGATATTTCTGCTATAGCAGTCATGTATGTACATTATTTACTATTAAATATCACGAATTTATATTAACTTTTTTATATTTTTGACAAAGAAATCGAGTTCTTTATGGTATATTAATAATTATTCAACCATTTTTTTAAGTGAAATATTACACTTTTCAGCAATTATTCAAGTATTTTTCTCAGTGTGCAGAAACGGTCGTAAAATATTTCTGAAATATTAATATTTCAGAAATATTTCACGACCGTTTCTGCACACTGAGAAAAATACTTGGATAATTATTACCTAATATACTATAAGTTTGAAATCGATTTCTTTGTCAGAATTATATAAATGTTAATATAAATTCGTGATATTTAATAGTAATGTACGTGACTGTACGTGCAAAAATATCATCAATTCTTATAAAAATATGTATATATTAAAGCTAATGTTTTTATACTTAATACATTTATATTAATTATTAATATAAGTATATTCAATATAAGAATTCAAATAAATCACTTTGTTTGTCGTAAACGATCTAATATTTCACGTAAATATAAATTTATATATGACAGAGTTAATAATGTTATTATTAATACTTGCATACAAATCGTACTGACAAATTCAATAATATTTTGTGAATCTCAACCATGTATCTCCGCATAAATTAGTACGGCAGAAGGAGCATACTCCCCAGCTAGAGAAACAATCAACAAAGGAGACAATTGTTTGCAAATCCTCTCAAAAGATTAACAGAAAACAAGTGGCCGAACGTATCTATAACAACATAAGGGAAAAATAAGGGAAAGAAAAAGATAAAAAAATCGTGCTCTCTGAAAAGCTTAGTCATTTGCTGCAGAGTAAGAAACTTCAAAAACCTTGTAGGGATAAAGCATCCTTGTATGAAGATGATGAGACACTTGTTCAACAAAATGTGGACGATGATAGTTTATTGGATAGAAATCAAAGTATTGAAGTAGGACAAGATACTGAGGAAGAAGTTATTGAAAATTTTATTGAATCAACGATTCCATTGAAGCAGATTCCTAAACACTTGTCGTCCTGTACAGATACCAAAATTCTTTTGGCTAGCTCATCTAAAAAGGATTTTGTTTTGAACTCATCAAGTGAATTGAAGAAACGTAAACCTTTGTCAAGTCTGTCGCCCTCTCTTGCTGAAGGCGAAAGCTCATCGGTCAATGATAAGTTTTACGCTAATGATTATTGTCTGTTTCAATCGGGGAAGTCGGAGAAGTCTGGAAGCAGTTGTGCATCTCAGAGTAATGGTAGTAAAGAAGCAGGTAAGAGAGTGAAGTAAAAAAATTATTTATTCTTAAGAAAAAATTACTTATTGTTGTACATATAAATTTTATTTTGTCGTTATGTTTGTTTTGATTTGCAGATATTTCTCTTTTTAATCTCATCCGTACATGTCTCATAATGAAACAAAAAAAGAATTAAAAGAACTGAATAGCAAACTAGATTTTTGTTTAATGAATCAGGAGAAAGTGCATAGATATGTGCTTCCGGGTGAGAAAGTTATCAAAAGACCCACAGGATTCCCTTCACTTCCGGTTCAATCTGAACAAGAGCTACATACTTTGGAAACATTTTTAGCTGATGATGCAAATTTATCAGCGGGAGTAAGTTTTTCATCTTATGTGCTTGACAAGGGTAATATCTACGTTTTAAATAAATTATGTATTAATTTTGGTAATTATGCATTTTAGGGGAGGCACCTCCGATGACCTTGACCTTGACATATGTTGTCAAGGTCACCCTCCTGAGTGACCTTCAGAAAGTTTTAGCCGGCCATCGTTTTTTATTAAAAAGTTATAAACAAAAAAAGTTTGAAAAATGTAGCAGTTATTTTGAGTACTAATAGACATAAATGACTGATATTTATGTGGAAATAGTACATGTATGAACGAAGGAAAATTATTTAAAGCAGTGAATTGTTGGTATATTGAAAGGAAAGTTATTTAAAGCAGAGAATAGAGAGTATGTGCTTCAACTTACAAAGCACATACTTTTAAAGCGCGTCACTAACCTATAGGTTAGTGACGCGCTTTACAAGTATGTACCAAAAAAAAAAATTTTTTTTTGGTGGGGAGAATTATTTAAAGCAGTGAATTGTTGGCATATTAAAAGGAAAGTTTTTTAAAGCAGAGAATAGTTGGTAACTTTCCCTTCAATATATCAACAATTCACTGCTTTAAATAATTTTCTCTACCAAATTTTTTTTGTTTATAACTTTTTAATAAACAATAACCGCCAGCTAAAACTTTCTGAAGGTTACTCAGGAGGGTGATCTTGACAATATATGTCAAAGTCAAGGTCGTTTATGCCTTTCAATACTCAAAATAACTGTAATATTTTTCGAACTTTTTTTGTTAATAGCTTTTTAATAAAAAACGAGCGCCGGCTAAAACTTTCTGAAGGTCACTCAGGAGGGTGACCTTGACAACATATGTCAAGGTCAAGGTCATCGGAGGTGCCTCCCCTAAAATGCATAATTACCTTAATTTTTTATTTCTTTTTGCAGAGTATATATCTTGAAAGATTTGTGGACAAAAATACTCTGGACAGTTCGGTGAGAAAATTATTACGAAATGTTGTTAGTAACGATGTAGCAAGTAAATTCAGCTTACAAGGAGCCAAAAGGGAAAACAAAAGTTTGAAGTACTGAAGACATGGGAACTTATTCTAGGTGAGCAAAAGTACTGAAGGTATTGCCAGGTATTTTTGTGACTTAGTACATGATGGATTCATTTACAATGTTTAGGTGCACTACTGTTATATTTTGAAGCAGAAGATATGGCTGCGGCTGAAAAGATTGCAGGTTCTTGGCTGGCCAATGCTCCATGGCGCACACAAGCAGATGGGACTTTTCGTGGCAAGAAAACCGAATAATTCACCAAAGGTGGATAAATCTAAAATCACCAAACCTAAAGAAAAGCGTATATAATGTCTAAATTTAGTTGTAGCTTATGTAGTTATAGAACTACAATTTTACATAAACTTTTATTAGTTTAGTGATTTACGTTTCATTACAATTTACATTGCGATTTGAATAAACAAAAAAAATCCTAACACAAATTTCCACTGAAAAGAATGCGGTGCATTTTACTTTTGCAGTTTTGTATACATTTTAATTTACGCAAATTCTAAATGAAAGATCAATATACGAATATACTGTACGTATTTTACCAGCAGGCTTGTTTATACTTTTGTTCTTTAATGTATTGTGCCAAGTCACTCCAGCTATAATGAATAGAAGCCATTCATATTATATTTTTCCACCTGTAATATAATTTCAGTAAAGAATCTATAGTAATAATGCAGAATTATGGGTATGCTTATTATGTGTACTTATTAAGATCTTACAATATGTATAATTCTCTGTTATTGTTCTGTATGAAGATCTATTTATCTAGATAGTGCTAGTTTTTATTTTTCTAGATAGTGCTAGTTTTACTTTTTGATTTGTTACATTAAAAACGTATTTTATTTTATTTTATAGATCTACCTTGTAATTTTATTAAAAATTTGCATACTTTTTGGATATATTATTCATATAAATAAAAAAGTTTGAAATTTAATTTCTTATTTAAATTGACAAGTTCGGTTTATTTATTGATTTTATATGGTATTTTATTGTATTACGTTGGTAAGCAGTAGCAAGTATTACGGTTCTTGAGTACTATAGTAAATCTGTTCACTTTTGTAATTTTTACTTCGTTTCAAGAACCGTAATAGGCCCCCAGGCTTATTTTTCTACTTTACTGGCTTATAGGATATATTTGACGTCTTCTAGAAATGACATTTCGTTCGACATCGAATAATATCGTTTCGATATCGATCGATATCGATGAATCTCCAAACCGCGGACACCTGAATATCGAAATTGATTTGAGGATCGATTTTATATTGATTTCGACATTTCGATATCCAATCGACGTGTTTTCGATGTATCATTTCTCACTGGGCCCAGTGAGAAATGTAATACCGAAAGGATGTCGAAACAACGTCGTGGTCGTCAAAATTAGCTCGACAGCGCTGGCAAGGGTAAAAAACTCGACGTTTATTTGAATTTCGACCTATTTTCGAGTAACCTTAAATAAACTGACATAATGATAAATAGCCACTCCTACTACTGTTTTGTTCAAAAAGTTACTGGTTGTAACTGTGCACATCCGTTTATACGTAAAATGTCGATTGGAGATCGAAATGATATCAATATGATATTGTTGCAAATACTATATTAAAACATATTAAATTGCAGCATTCCCAACATATATAATGTTATATATACATATATGTACATATATAAGTCTTTCCTATCGGGATAGGTGTATCGATATACTGCGGTTAATTGACGATACGGTCGTGAGCGGACTTAGCCGATTCGGCGACGTCGGCGAAAGCAACACGCCGCGAGCGGACTCTAGCCGACTCGGTGTCGTCAGCGAAAGCAACACTCCGCGAGCGGACATAGCTGATTCGGCGTCGTCGACGAAAGCAACACGCCGCGATACATCGATATATCGATTCTTGCGGGGCTATATCGCTCGAGCCTAACCTAATCTCGGTGCATTTGGCGCCTTTGGCGGCATGTAGCCACATGTAGCGGACGTACAGCGGTTCATTGGTAGCAGTTTTTCCGGTTATAACGTCGTAATTGTTCTCACGTGCAGTGGCTTTAGCTTGGGTTCATTATATCTTGCAACGGACAACGAAAATCTACCAGTGAGTAATACAAATATTATTTTACTCTTTGTTATTTCGTATAAGAATGCATATCAGTGAGATAAACTGCAATCTTGCTTGAAGGTTAGGATGTAAAGGCAACACAGGCTGTGATCAATTTGGCGCTATAAATGCTTCAAAGGTAGCAGTATTGCCGGTTATAACATCGTAATTAGGAATGTTCAGTCAAAGCTCGGGGCAGATGGCGCCAGTGGTGTTAACCACTGTCATGGCGGCGTAACATGTATGTGTTGGTGTATGCGTGAGTTTATATGTGAACACATCTGTAAAATTGTATCATCGGTAGATATAATAGGTATCTGTTAACAGATCATTTACCGATGATACAATTTCACAGAAATGTTCACATATAGGCTCACGCATACACCAACACATACATGTTACGCCGCCATGACAGTGGTTAACACCACTGGCGCCATCTGCCCCGAGCTTTGACTGAACATTCCTAATTGTTCTCGCGTGCAGTAGAGTCCTAGATAACAGAGATGCGACATTGACGGTCAGGTCAGGTTAGATATATCGAGCTATCGCAATCTAATCGCGATTATTCCGATTATCCGCCATGTTGCTTCCATTATGAGTACTTATAAAGTGAGAGAAATTGACAGAGTGAGGTTAAGTTGCAAGGAGAAGAAGGGGGAAAGAGTAAGTGTTTCCTAAATAAAATTACTTGGATATTTTTCTATTATTGTTTTCACCAATAAATTGCCATTAACATTATACAAATGTGCATTATACGTACCACTGATTGTTAATAAAATGCAATTATAGGGAAGCAATATGGCGTTATAACCACGTGATTAGGCAGCCAATCAGGCCATAAGGTTCAATGTCGCATCTCTGATTATCTAGGTCTCTAGCGTGCAGTGGCTTCAGCTTGGGTTCATTATATCTTGCAATGGACAACGAAAATCTACCAGTGAGTAATACAAATATTATTTTCCCTTCGTTATTTCGTATAAGAATGCATATTAGTCAGATGGACTAGAATCTTGCTTGAAGGTTAGGATGTAAAGGCAACACAGGCTGTGATCAATTTGGCGCTATAAATGCTTCGAAGCGTTAAGCTGGAATCACACAATGCAAGATTGTCATGCCTGCATTCTTGCACGCTGACTGACGCTGACCAATGCATCGAACGTTGCTCGTTTTGCTGTTTAAAACGTCACATAAAGTTATACGAAGCTTGCCACGATGGACAGTTAACGTTTTAAACAGCAAAACGAGCAACGTTCAATGCATTGGTCAGCGTCAGTCAGCGTGCAAGAATGCAGGCATGACAATCGTGCATTGTGTGATTCCAGTTTAACGCTTCGAAGTATTTATAGCGCCAAATTGATCACAGCCTGTGTTGCCTTTACATCCTAACCTTCCAAGCAAGATTCTAGTCCATCTGACTATGCATTCTTATACCAGCGTTAGATTTGAGAGATACTTTCTTCCTTACTTGTATTGAGGAATATTTGTCTAACTTTTTATTTTTAATTTTTTTTGAAGATCATGTATAATTTTAAGAGAAAACTGAACAGAAAGGTCAACAGAGCAGAGCATATAAAAGAGCAAGACTAGAAAATATTTCTTCGATTCTTCATAAGTCTTTCGTTGATTTATCAGAACACAGTTCAGATGATGACAGTCGAAGTGGAGATAACACCACTCAAGAAACTGAAATGCAGGAGGATTGCATTGCAGCAGCTTCTAGCAATTTTAATGTTTTAAGTAGACAAGATAACAAGGAATATGAAAGTGCAGACAGAAGCGAAAATGTAAATGATAATGGTTATGATGATAATTTTAATAAAAGTAATCATTCGAGTGATGATGTTGATGTCAACGATAGTGATGGTGATTTTCCAGTAATAACAGTAGCGATGATAGTGACGATTCAAGATCTACCACATCTGCAAATTCTAATCAAGATCCTAACCATGACCAAATGGAACTTTACTTTGAGAATAACGAGGAAAAGGAAACTTATCTTATTGAAGAGTTGCGTATTTGGGCCTTGGAAAGTGGTTTGCTTTTAATGTGAAAACTTGACTTGCTGCTAATTAAACTGAAACCTTTGTTTCCTAACATTTCTTTGTCATATAAGACATTGCTTGACACTCCTTCAAATATCTAAATAATACAATTTAATGGAGGTCAACTTTGGTACAAAAGTATTATTAAAAATTTAAATTCTATGAATCTTGAGAATTATTTGAAAATTTATGATTATTAGTTTATACCTACAACAATCGTCACATTGATTGGCGATAATGTCATCTTATCTTTTTTATTATTTTTTGCTTTCCAGAAGCTCTACTAATCAGGTTTGACGTCAGTGATATTTCTGTGGCAGAGAAAATTGCTTCAACGTGGCTGACCAACAGCTCATGGAGAAAGCAGGAAGATGGTTCTTTTGGGAAAAGGACTAAAGGACATGTCTCCGAGTCTGTAAGGGGGACAAAGTCATCAACATAATACGGCTAATGTTTAAGTATTACAAAGATTTTAGCCAGTCATAAAGATAATTATTATCTGTAAAATTATTTATTAAAATAATTTTCTCTCAAAATCCGAATATACGTATTGATAGTTTTGGAAAACGTTATATAATATATAGGAAAGTGATAGATCGATTTTCTCATTTCGCAGTTCCGTTCATAAATTAATAACTGACATTAGGATGAGATACGCGAGAGAAAAAAGAACAGTCGTACAAAGAAGGCAAGAAAAGGAAAAATAGTGATGTTTCGATCAGGATGTAGGAATTACAAATTTTGATTTAGTTATCTTATTCTTGCGGTTATACGATTCAAATGGTATACAACCTAATTTACAGCAGTTGCAACGCTAGAGAGTATTATACATGAATCTTTTATACATAATTCTTATAGACTGCGATGTACCAATGTGTGGACTCATTTTGACCTCTTATTTTTACACGTTATTTTACTTTACTAGGTCAATCACAAAATGTTGAACGGATTTTCTTAGTTTTTCTTAGTTTATTCAGCGCGAAATTCGTTGTTATTCTGCTGTTGAGTTAATGAAATGATACTGATGTGTAAGATTATCAATCCGTCTTTAGTTTAGAAGGACTGTACGTAGCTTTGCTCAAGAGTATTATGATGCATGAAAGTTTGTTTAATTTTAGAGAGACGGCAGCTATTTTGTATTTTCTTCTTTATTTCTATGTCATACATATTTTTCATTAGTACGAAAATTTTGAAGAAAAATAAAATACAAAAATAAATAGTATTTTCTATAATTTTGGTACTTACCTTTAGTTTAATTTAATCTAATAAACAATAAATACATTTCTTGTAAATCGTGTTTACATATACATATTGGTAAAAAATAAGGCAATATATAGGCTGGATCCCGTAAAGCGCATTATTATATGCACGCATTTTTCTATAGTAAACGTTACGTAGTATGCTATAGATATATGCACGCATATGCGCTGTACGAAACCCAGCTAATGCTTCGATGTGGTATGTTAAATTCGCACTGCTTTTGATGTAAAAAATAATTCAAAATTTAGCTCTTTTGGATGTCGAAAATTACTTGAAATCGAGCTGATTCCGATATAAAAAATGTCTCGAAACCGAGCTGATTTCGATATCGAAAAGGACCTCGAAACCGTAACCATCTGATTCTTGAATCGATTTTGAATTTCGAGGAAATATTTTCGATATTATTGTGATATCATTTCGACTTTTCATTTCTCACTGGGGGTTAGCCTAGTCAAATAGGTATTTGGGTAGGAAATAATACTACCAGTGCTGTAACTAGCGTGGAAGTGTGTCTTTTGGGGTTGTAATGAAGATACTAAAAGCCCACCCCCGTACCATTGTCGTAGCAAAAATGGGGGTGCAAAAAAAATCAAAAAATTGGTTTTTTGCCAATATCTCAAAAAGTATCACAATTAGTGGAAAAAGTGAAGACGTAAAAGTTGTAGAGAATGAAATTTCACACAAAAAAGGTCTAAACAAAAATTTTGTACGACCAATTGCAGTCGATCTAGATTTTTTTGAAATAATACGTATTTCATGACAAATGAAAAACACGTGAGCGCGTCGCGCATTTTTTATTAATAGTTGAATAAAAAAATAGTTCAAATAAATAGTTCAAATAAAAGTTGTAGACAATTTAATTACCAACAATTTCCATTTTTATTTTTTTGATACAATCAATATTGACAGAGATATGAATTTTTTAAAACATTTATTATCGCTCCTCGAGTATGATTTTTAGTGGTAAAATCGCTTGTAACTCAACATCTGTAAGTTTAACGCAAATATTACATCGTATAAAAGTGAAAGATAATTAAATTTCGAAAATTTTGAAGTATATACAAACTCATTTTGGATATATGCGTAGTGTGATAATGCTAATAAACATGAAAAATTGTCATTTTTTGTGGATTTTGTCAAAAAAGTCACTTTCGGTTAGCTGTAGGTCAAAATGTCTCTCTACATTTTTTGAAGAGAATTAAATTATCTTTAAAATGGCTTTTTGTTCATCTTCGTACGATCATTTGTTAACAAGTTACAGCTGTTTACAAATTTCAGGAAAAATACAATTTCATACAAAATTAATAATATATTGAAAAAATATATGCGTAATAATTTTTTAAAAATTGGATTTCACCTATTTTTAGTAGTTTATATGTGTGTGAAAGTAATGCAGCACTATAAGTACATCAAAAAGTATGATTTCTTTAAAAAAAGAACCCTCGAAAAGTGGTGTTTTTTAAAGAAATTATGCAAAAGTGGCATTTTTATTTAGTTTTTTGCATGTCTTCTTTTTTATTGATTTTACGAAGAAATTTTATCAGATCAAAATTAAAGCTGATAAAATTTCATACAAAATTGATACTTTGATATTCGATTTGCAATAAGTAGTATTATGAAACGGACAATT
The DNA here is from genome assembly GCA_030770355.1 of Harpagoxenus sublaevis. Lineage (NCBI taxonomy): Eukaryota > Metazoa > Arthropoda > Insecta > Hymenoptera > Formicidae > Harpagoxenus > Harpagoxenus sublaevis. Next base: position 152,355 of record JASTWR010000362.1, on the reverse strand, counting down.
AAAAATGCTTGTGATTTTGAATTTGCAGAAAAGTGAAATTTTGGAGCATTTGCAAAGTTAAAAATAATGTACTTAACAAATTTTAAAAATTTTTTCAAGTATTGGAAGTCATTCTGCATACATTTAGGTGTCATTCAGTACCGCTGCGATATTTTTAGGACAAATAGTACACAAGAAATGTCCTGGCGTTGGATAGCATGGGGCGAGCAGATAGTCGGGCTTCAGTGTGGGGTCAGTTATTCGTTGAATTCTTTAATTCTTTAATTCTTTTTATTCCTTAATTCTTTAATTCTTTAATTCATGTAGAGAGACATTTTGACCTACAACTAACCGAAAGTGACTTTTTTTGACAAAATCCACAAAAAATGACAATTTTTCATGTTTATTAGCATTATCACACTACGCATATATCCAAAATAAGTTTGTATATACTTCAAAATTTTCGAAATTTAATTATCTTTCACTTTTATACGATGTAATATTTGCGTTAAACTTACAGATGTTGAGTTACAAGCGATTTTACCACTAAAAATCATACTCGAGGAGCGATAAGAAATGTTTTAAAAAATTCATATCTCTGTCGATATTGATCGTATCGAAAAAAATAAAAATGGAAATTGTTCGTAATTAAATTGTCTACAACTTTTATTTAAACTATTTTTTAGTCAAGTCGCCATTTTGGAACTATCGATAAAAAATGCGCGACGCGCTCACGTGTTTTTCATTTGTCATGAAATACGTATTATTTTTAAAAAATCTAGATCGATTGCAATTGGTCGTACAAAATTTTTGTGTAGACCTTTTTTGTGTGAAATTTCATTCTCTACAACTTTCACGTCTTCACTTTTTCCCCTAATTGTGATACTTTTTGAGTTATTAGCAAAAAACCAATTTTTTGGACTTTTTTTTGCACCCCCATTTTTGCTACGACAGTGGTACGGGGGTGGGCTTTTAGTATCTTCATTATAACCCCAAAAGACACACGTCCATGCTAGTTACAGCGCTGGTAGTATTATTTCCTACCTTGGCCAAAATTTCAGCCCATTTGACTGGGCTACAATGTAATATGGGCCGCTTTAGACGTCCGCGTCGTCGAGAAATATTCCGTCCGCGTTGTCGCGTCCGAACACTCCGAACGGAGTGCATGAGTGCTGGAATGATATAGTTCGCGCCTTACGGATGGCTGGTTCCTGGGTTATTGGCCAAGTTTCTGGTAATACTGAAGGAGAGCTCATTCCTCACCGATTTCGTTGAACTTAGGCTTAAGGTAGTCCTTTCATGAGAATAAGTATTAGATAGGTACTTAAATTTGATATATGTTAAATATACAGTAATAAGGGGCATGTGTACGAAAAATCAGGTGAGGTTGACGACACTTTACAAGAAATAAATCATTCTAAATGTGCGTTTGCGGAGCGTGCTATCCTTGTTTACATCTAATGAACGAGAAAGATAGAATGATGCAAATTGGCTTTCAACGAATAATACATGTACTTACCGATTAGATGAATACATTATTAATGTCTTAAAATATTCCTTGAAGTTTCCGGATTTCGTACGTACCTTGAAAATAAGGGCTTAGCGAATGTTTTGCTGTGATATATGAGGTTAAACGGAGACGGGGACACGGAGACGGAGACGTGATAACAAATTTGTAGGTTACTCGAGTCCAAATCGAGTCCAACCGCACTACTATTGTGATATTTTTTTAATTAGTAAATAATTAAATACGATTAAATCATACGTGTAAAATCATATTTTATATTATTATAATTATTGAGATGTTGCAATATGTTTGTTTTCAATTACCTCATGACGGACTGTTACTTGACTAGGTGCTGCGAAAGGACTACCTTAATCGACGCGTTTTTGCACAAAACAAACGAATCTGTCAGAAAAAAGTCCCGCTCTGCCCCGCGAAGCGAGATAAAAACTGTTAAAGTTGACGACTATCAGGTTATGAAACTTGTCATACGACGAGATGTAGCGACTATTAACCATGCCCCGCGGCCACTTGCGCATGCTCTGTTAGCTCTGTGGCCACATGCGCATGCTCCGTGGCCGCACACGCATGCAAAAGTGCGCGAATTAAAAACCTATGTATACTTATAATGTATATCGCTTGACTTTCGATGATGAATATGTCGCAGTCACATGGTGTACACACACACACACCGGGGGGGGGGGATGTAAGGGGGGCTGAAGGCTCCCCTCCCGCACCCCCTCCGCCGGTAGGCAGGGTGGACCTCGCTTTACAACTTACAAAGTACATGCTAAGTTGTAAAGCGAGGTCCACCCTGCCTACCGACGGAGGGGGTGCAGGAGGGGGGCCGAAGGCCCCCCTTGCACTCCTCGCGTGGTGTGTGTGTGTGTGTGTACACCATGTGGCTGCAACACATTCATCATCGAAAGTCAAGCGATATGCATTAAATAATTTGTTAAAGCAGAGAATAGTTGGTATATGAAAAGTACATATAAATATGTACTTTTCACATACCATCTATTCTCTGCTTCGCCCCCCCCCCTGCACCCCCCTCCCCATGATCGGTGCAGTCGCATTGTTGATTGTTAGACTCGTGAGATTAACAAAAGAGAATCAACATTTGAAATTGTGTTTCTTACCAAGCAGACAGGTGTCACGTGACCTTAATTCTTTTGCATGCGCGTGTGGCTACGGAGCATGCGCATGTGGCCGCAGGGCATGTTCGTGGTCGCTACCAGTCGCTACATCGCGTCGGTATGACAGGTTTTATAACCTGATAGTCGTTAACTTTAACAGATGTAACGATGCACCCCCCAAATATGCATCGTTCCGGCCGTCCACCAGCCGAGCCGCCCGGCCGACCACCTGTCGGGCGAAGAAAGGGGGCGGAATGCCCCCACACACATTTCTAAACACATCAAAGTCGGCGCACTCGCCGCCGGATATCGATTCGGAGCAAACGGGGATCGATATCCGAAAGCGTCCGAACAATATCGAGCGCGTTCGCGACGCCGGAGCGCTCGACGCTCCTACTCCGGCTTGACATCCCCGCCACGTGCGTCTCCGCGTCGGCGATACCCCCACTGCCGAATTAGCAGACCCGGGGGGTATAAAAATGCGACGAATTCGCCTAATTAAAAGAGAATGCTGCGGTGGAGCATTATCTTGTTCGCTGTTCAAGTATTGTTGAACCAGCAGGTGTGTTCTGTGTTGCTGCCGACGTGCCTTCCTTGACCGACGACTTGCTGCGGCTTTGCCTTCGGCGTGGAGCTGTCAGATTCCTCGTCTGGACACCCCTCCGATTTGGAGGGAAGTACCCCTGTACGGACTTCGCTCAAGCGGCATGCGGATGAAGATCTAACCGAGATTACTGGTATAGACAAACTCCCTCGAGTTGAGGATAATTCTACTGCTCAAGGTAAATTTTTTACCGCAAATCGATTCCAATGCTTGGCCGACTTGGTTGACCTGCACAAAGATTTTGGAGGGCCGTCGAGATTGCATGCTTCCGGCTCTAATAAGCATGATAAGCATGATCACACGCTTCCATCCGGCGACGCGACAGCTCAGGATGGGCAGCTAATTCTCAAAAGCTTAATAAGAAGCCTCCTCCCATTTACTTTGCTTCTAGAATTCCGAACTACACTTCCTTCATTGACTCACTTAAACAATCTGTTGGGGAAAATTTTTATTTAAAGAACCTTGGGAGTCAAGTGAAGATACAATTTTTAAACATTGACGATTTCACCGCTTTTAAGAAGTTTGCCATCGCAAGTAAATTCTCTTTTCATACCTATTTATTACCGGAGGATAAGACAATCACTGTGACTTTGAAAGGCTTGCCGAATATCCCAAACCTTACTATCTCTAACGAATTAAAACGACTTGAAGTCGATGTAAATACTTGCACGATGCTGAACAACGAGGATAGTTTGTATGCTACATATAGAATCAACGTGAGTGCTAAATATTCGCTCTCTCACTTGCGAAAGATTAGATTTTTATTCTACTCAAGAGTATATTGGGATAAATTTATAAATCGAAAAGTGGTTCTCCAGTGCTTTAGATGTCAGGCTTTTGGACATACCTCCGCGAATTGCTATAAAAAACCCCGCTGTGTCAAATGCGCGGAGGACCATATTACGTCTTTTTGTAAGAAGGATCCGAATACACCGGCTAAATGTGCTAACTGTTCCGGCGAACATCCAGCCAGTTATACGCAGTGTCCTTCGTATTTGAAATTTCTTGAGAAGCGAACTTCTTTGAATCGACCTTCTGGATTGGCAAACAACCCGCACAATAGTAGCAAAAACTTGCATGTTCATTTCTCTTCTCCAAATAACCATCCTTCTCTGCCTTCCGGCGGTTCGGCTGTCTCAATAAACAAACCTTATTCGCCTCCGAAAACATACTCAGAGGCTCTTAGCATGAATAACATTCGTGGTGGTGGAAAATCTGCTTCTTCGGATGATTTGGCCAGTTTTAACGGTCTTATCTCCGAAATTAAAAAACTTAGTCAAGTTGTGAATATTAATACCATGCTTGCTGTGATAAAAGACCTTAATAAAAAATTGGCTACTTGCTCAGATGGTCGTAGCCGTCTGCAAGCTTTTGTTGAGGCTGCCGAATTGCTTTAATGTCTCCTCTCAATTCTTCCCTAAAGATTTGCTTGTGGAATGCCACCAGCCTAAATAACAAATATATGGAATTTCATCACTTCCTCATTGGTAATAATATTGATATTGCACTAGTTACGGAGACGTGGTTGCACCCTGACACTATTCTTAGCTTTTCGGGTTATAATATTGTTCGTGCGGACGCTCAGCGCGTTAAGGGCGGTGGCCTGGCCATTGTGGTCAGTAAATCTTTGCGTTTTTATTTAATTCCATCCCCTGTGGTGGATGGCTGCGAGCTGTTATTGATTAAGTTGCTCTCGGGTCTTGATCTCACTCTGGGAGTATCATATATTTCTCCCAGTATCACGTTTGATATAAATCTTCTCGAAGATTTATTCAAAGATCATCGTCAGCTTCTCCTGGGCGGGGATTTTAATGCCAAACACCGTTCCTGGAACAATTTTAGTAATAACAGTAGAGGTATTCACTTACTTAATTTTGTGAACAATAATAACTTGAATTTAATTCACAGTTTAACCTATTCTTATATTCAACCGCGTAGATATCCTTCTAACATTGACTTTTTCTTATCCAAAAATATCAATAACACTTATTCTTGTTATACCGTAAATGAACTTTCTTCCAATCATTTCCCTATTTTTCTGAAATTGGAGAATTCCGCTGCAGAGAGAAAAATTTTTTAATCTTACAAAACTGACTGGATCAAGTTCAAATATTCCACTTCTAAATGGAAAATCGACCATAATTTGTCAAATGAGTCTAAAATTGATTCCTGCATAAATCGTTTGCAACAGTTCCTTTGTAATTCTGCTAGGTGTTCTACTAAATCTTTAAATTATAATTTAAACCAGATTACGGATGATCCTTTGGTGGCAGCCGACTTGGTCAATCTTATTAAACTGCGTAATTATTATCGCGGAAAGTTTCAGTGAACTGGTCGCGAAAAATTTAAGCGTTTTCGTAACGTTATTACTTCTATCATTCAAGACAAGCTACGCAAAGCCAAAAATAAAAAATGGTCCGATCGACTTTCTAGAGTTAAAACTAGTGACAATAGTATATGGCGACTAACAAGGTCTACGCAAAGGAATAGAACTCCTGCGCCTCCCTTCGCTCTTGACAATAATGTATACGCTTATGACCCTAAAGAAAAAACACAACTTTTGGCTCAGAATTTTTCTAAGGTTTTCCAAGATGCCGACGGACTGAGGTCCCCGCACGAGGGTGTGGTGAATGAGTTTGTCGACTCGTTGGCCGACTCATCCCCTGAATGTAGTTTTGATTTTATTAAACCTCGTTTAATCTTTGATATTATTAAAACCTTCCCAAACAACAAAGCTCCTGGTTCAGATAAAGTAACAGCTTCTATGCTTAAAAACTCTTCGTACAAAATTATCCTTCAAATCTACTATATTATTTTACATTCCTTCCGTCTTTATTATTTCCCTTCGTGCTGAAAGACAGCTAAAATCCTCGCATTTCCTAAACCCGGTAAATCTCAGGCGTCTCCTAAAAATTATAGACCTATTAGTCTCTTGAGTATATTAAGTAAAGTTTATGAGCGAGTCTTGCTGACTCAAATTAATTCTTTTCTCGTCAAGAATAAAATCATTATAAATGAACAGTTTGACTTTAAACCCCGCCATTCGACTGTCCAGCAGCTCCTGCGGGTCACCGAATATTTTGCAATAAAGATCAATAAAAAACGAAGCTCAGCTATGGTGTTGCTGGTCATTCAGAAAGCTTTACATTATCAAAATCTTACGTTCTTATCTTCAGGACCGCTCCTTTTATGTTTGCTTCGAGGGTGAGCAATCATCTGTTTTTGGTGTTCCAACGGGAGTTCCGCAAGGTTCAATCTTGGGACCTATTTTGTTCAACATCTTCATCAATGATATACCGAAACATCCTAATACTGAGTTGGCGGTTTATGCGGACGACACTGCCGTTTACACCTCGTCTTGGTGCCCGGCGTTGCTCGTCCTCAGGCTGCAAGAACACGTTGATGCCATTGTCCTATTCTTTCGAGAATGGAGGATGACGATCAATAGTGACAAAACTGAGGCAATTATTGTTACCCGCAAAATTTTCCCGCTGCCTCCTTTGCTGAAGATGGAGAATTTCGTGTCCCATGGTCTAAAATTGTTAAATATCTAGGTGTTAATATAGATTCGGGTCTCCGTTGGAAACCAGCAGTCTCTGACAGGGTTTCTAAAACCTTTGGAGCTCTGAGAAAGCTTCATCCATTTATTGCTGAAAGGAGTGGCCTTCAACTTAAATATAAACTTTTGCTTTACAAGACTTGTGCCAGACCGGTATTATTGTATGCTGCGCCTGTATGGGCGCCCGCGAGTAAGACTGATATCAACCGTGTGCAGATTATGCAAAACCGGTTCCTTCGAGTTATTTTGAATATGCCTCGTGACACGAGAATTTCTGACCTCCATGTTCAGGCCCAAATTTTGCCTATTCGCAAAGTCATTAAGGACATGATTGACAAGGTCTATAAGTTGGACCATGATAATCCACTTATCCGTAATATTGGCAATTACGATATTGATACAATACCAATAGCTATTAGATGCAGACTCCCCAAGCATTTCTCACCTGATTTATAGATGGAATGTATTTTTAATATATTAACCTTCCTTTACCCTTTTTCCGTCTCTCCTCTTTTTGCTTAGCTTTGATGGGTTTTTTGCAAGTTTTTCCCCAATATTACACTCTGGAATCAAACGTTCTTCCAAGATTATATCTGTCATGCATAATTAATTTTTTTACATGTTTAATGCGGGTTGTAGGTCATTCCTGGGTACCGCTTCGTGAAACATCGGATCCTTAAAAAAAAAAAAACTAATTAAAAGACTCCGTCGTAAGACAGCAATCCGACCAGACCTGTCCGCTGCTCACAACTTCCAGTCCCGATCCTGCTCCTTGCAATCACCAGCCGTGTCGACGAGGTTGAGAGTACTCAGTCTCTATTCGGGAGTTTCCGTACGCCGACCCCGCTGTCCTGAGCCCCGGTCGTACTGGTGAGGTTGAGCGTACTCGTCTCTTCCGAGAGTTCTCGGTTACCAGTGCCGCCGTTTATCACACGCCAAAGTTCACGTTTCGTGCAGAGCGTTCTCTGTACGCCGGGCGTACCCGGCCGTGGGCTTTCCCTTGACGTGCACTGGACAGAGCGTGCTCTGTCCTGCCGGGTGTTCCCGGTTGCCGTCTACGTGTACTGTGGAGGAGAGTACTCCTCCCAGTCGGGTGTTCCCGATTACACGCAGCTTCCTGACATCTTGTCAAGATCCTCGCGCCGCGTATCCACACGCCATTTTAACGCGCTCGCCTGTGCAACCTCGCGTAATTGCACACGCCTCGTGCCATTGTATCGCGCACCTAATCGCTCCGCGTGCCGTACACGCCTCGCGCCGTCCTAAGGCATTTACGCAAATCTTCCAAATTAGGCGCCGCCTACTTACCGCGCTACTTTCACTTTTCGCGACGCCCCACGCGGGCCATCGACCGCGCCCATCGACCGCGATACAAAGCGTCCCGTCAGCTACCGCCGTAGGCCCGTCACGTAAATCCGGGAAACTATCGCGCATCGCCGTGCGATCACCTCGCACGTATATTGTAACACGAACTAATATTTGTATTAACAACGCGACATTTTCTATACATTGTAACAGCGATACTGAGGCTATCGCCTCATCTAATATTGTAAATCTAATAACTTCATTTTATAATAAACCTTCAGTAATTATCAGATACCGATATCTCGTCTCTTCCTCCGCACCTCTTTCTCGACCCTGACCAGCCGCGAGCTAAGAGCCGAGCATCGGGAAAACAGGTTGTTTTACAGTTAATATAGAGCTCTTCTTCAGTATTACCGGTGCGTCTACATCTATCGTAACGCTGCGATCGTGGTCGTAAGCAAAGAAGCTCTCGTAAACAACATATCTATGTTAATGTATATCTATAAACACTGCACTTTTCTTCGCACGTCGAGAAGGCTGACATATTAGGTTACTGTTGTAACGCTAGACAAGCGTCGTAATCGTCAGAGTTCAAAAGTTGCACAACTCATCGATGAGGTTACGATAACTGTCACGACGAGCATTACGATCGTCGTAAAGGAGCTTACGACGATCACAATCAATTATTATCGATCATTGGATAGTCGGTGAATTACATGGTAAGTTTTTAATAAATTACTTAAAAAGTTAGAATACTTTAGTATTGTATTTTTGTGCTGTTAAAAAAAACACTATAAAAAGACGTGATATCCGTACAAAATTACCTTTTACAAAAAGGTAAGAAAAAGGCGCCAAGTACACGCGTGGTGTATGTATCTTAAAAAACTTATCTTTGTACCTCGAAAAAACCCAAGTAGTAGTATATTTATCACAAAAGTTGCGTTACCTTATTTAATCTAAGTGATTATCTATTACAAAAAAAAAGAAATAATATTTTTAAATTGCGCCAATTAAATATATATTATCTCAAAAAATAACTATTGTTTTTTTAAAAAATTAAACCCAAGGGGTAGTATTTTTACAAAAAAAAGAAGAAACAAAATCCTAGTATGTATCTATATGTATTCCCATTGAAGTGAAAAAATTAATATAAAATGTGAAAAATTTTAGTGAAAAGAACTTGGCGCTGCTAAATTTTAAAATATTTGAAAGCAATAAATGACTAATTTAAAATATTAAATTAATAATTACAATGTGAATGTAGAGATACTTTCACACATTAATTTAAAGTACTTTTTCCATTTATAGAAATTGTTTTATTAATATATATTATTTTGTTTAGCAGCGTCGTTTTTTTAACTAAAATTTTTCACATTTTATATTAATTTTTTCACGAGGGTAGAGATTGGGCACGCGAGGCGGACGGTTTGCTCCGAGAAGGCAAGGAGGAGTTATGGAGGGATTATAGGAGAAGGAAACGGAGGAGAGTAATGGGAGTGGAAAGTGATGTGAAGGTGGACTGGAGAAGATGGAATACATGGAGGAGGGCTCGGATATAAAGGTTTTCGAAGACAAAAAGGGATGGAGGTGACTGGAAGATTTGGAGGTTAAGTCGGAGCGGAGCCAGGACGTGTGAGGAGGGGAGAGAAGCGGGGCGGCACAGGAGAGAACCGGAGAAAGAGAGTTTGGAGGCACGCGTGCGCGGAAGGAGACAAGGGTGTTGTGATGAGAGGAGGAACGAGGGTGGCGCTGCGGCGGACCAGCGGAGGAGGGAAAAGCGGAAAGTCGAGACGGCGCTGCGCACCAACAAGGTTGATACGCATGCGAGAAGTCGAGACGCAGTTTTAGGAACGCAAGACAGAAAAGCTGGCAGGTGGCAGGCAATGACAGGCGAAGAGCCGGCGGTAGTAAGAAACGAGGCGCAGAAAGAGAGGTTACGGTGTAAGTAAAGGAAGTGAGCGACGTGCAGATAGAAAGGTTTGAGAAAGGAATAGAAGGTGAAAAGGCGAAGAGATGAAAACAGCGAGAAGGAAAGGCAACAGGACAGGATGGAGGAGGTAAAGAGAGCAATGAGAGGACTGGAACGGGAAATGAAGGAAACGAAGCAAGAAATAATAGAGATGAGAACAAGGACGGTAAGGATGGAAGAAAGGCTGGAGCGGATAGAGAGATTGATGAAGGAGATGAAGGAGGACGGGAGAGAATTGAGGGAAAGCATGCGAAGTCTGCTGGAAAGGGAAGGTAAGGTGGAGACAGCAGAAAGAGTGGAGGGGAGTCGGGGGGAGGAGGAGAGAGAGAGAGAGAGGAAAAGACAAGGAAGAAGGAAAGACAGGGGATCAAGGAGGAGGGAAGGAGCAAGGAAAGGAGGGAGATAGAAGAAAGCGCTGACGGGGAGGAAGGAAGAGAGAGAAAGGTTGAAGAAAGGAGGAAGGTAGCAGAGGAAAGGAGGATGAGAGAATGGTGGGAGGAAAGTGCGAGCGAGGAGGATGAAAGAGCGGAGGAGGGGAGGCGCGAGATTAGAGGAGGGGAGAGAAGAAGGAGTGACAGGACCGAAAAAAGTGAGGTTTCGAGGAAGCAGACAGATGGTGGAAAAAGAAGGGAGGCGGAGGTGAAGAGATGGATAGAAGAAGAGAGTGAGAGAAGGACAAGAAGAAGATGGGAGTGGAAAAGCAGCACGGGTTGTGAGAGGAATAGCCAGGAGGACAATGCGAGCGTGGAGAGAAGAGAAGAAAGGAGGAAGCATGAAGGGGAAAGCAGCGAAGGGGGAAGCTGGTGGGTGGAGGTGGCGAGCGAGGAAGAGGAGAGGAGTGAGAAAGCGAGGAGACTTAGGGAGGAGGAGGAAATAAAGAGAGAACGAGGAGATGAAAAGGCAGAGAGAATGAAAGGAGAGAGCAAAAGTGAGATGGAGAGAAGAATGAGGATGAAGGAGGAGGACAGAAGGAGGAAAGGTAGAGATGAGGCTTGGAGGAATAAAGAAGAGAGGAGCGAGGGGAGAGAGGAGACCAGGGAGAGAAAGGAGATGATAATGATAAGAGGAGGTAATATGAGATTAGGAGGAGAGAAGGAGCTTAGAGAAATAGAGAGTGAAAATGGAAAGGCACGCAGGGAGGAAAGGAGGGAATGGAGTTCGGATGGAGAGGAAAGAAGAGAAAGGGGGAAGACAGGGAGAGGAGAAAGACCTGGGAATTGGTGAAGAAAAGGGCGGAGAAAGTGAGGAGCGGGAGAGAAAGAAGAGTAAGAGAAATAGTACATAAGGAGGATAGAGAGAATGAGAGAATGGCGAAGAGGAAAAAATCGTTGGCGTGGAGTGGAGTAGAAGGAGCAGGACAAGCAGAAAGGAAAGAATTTATAGAAGCTATTGCAGAGATGGCGTTGGACAGAAAGGTGAAAGTGGAGGGAATGGTGGAGATAAAAGGAAAAGGAAAGAAGGATATATCGATAGTAGTAATGGAGGAGGAGGAAGACAAAAAGGATCTGTTCGGCAGGAGATGGGAAATAAAGAAGAGATGGGGAGTGACAGTGGACGAGGAGCTAACGGGAGAGGAGAGGTATAGAAGATGGAGAATAGAAGAGAAGGCAAGAGAGGAAAGAAGGAAGGGTAACTCGGCGGTGGCTACGAGCAGCAGATTGTGGGTTAATGGAAGGGAGATATTTTGGGATGAGGTCAGGAAGGATTGGAGAAGGGGGTGAGGAGAGACGGGGAAGGGAGGGGAGAGAGGGCAGAACGCAGGAGGGAGTAGAAAGGAAGAGGTGCTGGATCCGTTAGGGAGGAATGAGGGAGGCTGTGGAGGGGAGGGAATGAGGAGGAGGGAGAATCAAAAGCGGAGAGGAGGAGAGAGGGAGAGGACAGGCGAAGAAATAATATGTGTTTTGTTTTTCTTTTTTGTATGTGGGGCGATAGGAGGGAAAGAGTGAGGCATGGACAGGAGAGGCTGCAGTGGATTTTAGAGGAAAGCTGAGGGAGAGGAAACAAGAGGAAGAAAGATGAGGGACGGAGATGGAAGGAAGGCAAAAGACTAGGATGTAGGGGAGCAATGGATCCCAACTGAGGAAATGTGATGAAAGCAGAGGAAGGAGTGGGGAACGGGAAGGAGGGGGGGAAGGAAAGGGGATGGGAAGAGGGTCCGTGGAGGGGAGGGAGGAAATAGGATGTATAGGGTTGCACATGGCCAGGCCGGTTTTTAAGGGGGTATTTATGGCTTGTAAAGGGTTGGGTACGTCCCTACAAAACGCCTTTGTGAACCCTACGGGGAAAGACAAATAAACTATATACATACATACATACATACATACATATTAATTTTTTCACTTCAATGTGGGAATACATATAGATACTTGGATTTTATTTTTTTTTTTTTTGTAAAAATACTACCCCTTGAGTTTAATTTTTTAAAAAAGAACAATAGTTATTTTTCGAGATAATATATATTTAATTGGCGCAATTTAAAGATACCATTTCTTTTTTTTTTGTAATAGATAATCACTTAGATTAAATAAGGTAACGCAACTTTTGTGATAAAATCAAGACACGGTAGTGTCTCGCGTCAAGTAAGTACGCGCGGAGCGAGACAGCCGTGGCTCTATATACGCGACGCGAAGAGTTGCGAGTACCCGAGATTTTTAGATCTCGATAACCAGTGAACGGATCAAGTTCTAACTAGGCTTATCGTAAAGCTTGGACCAAATTTATATAATAAAAGTGTTTTCATTTTTTCGCTACGTGCCCTACGAGCGGAGATATTACGATGCATAGGATAAAGTGTGAAATTTTCAATTAAGAAACGTCATCGTCATCGTCCCAGACCGTAACTTTCACAGTCCCGCCACGGCGCGCGGCGGCACCACCGTCGTGTAACTTTCACCTTCTTGACGTTTGCGGCGCTATTTTAGAGCAACAAAGTGTCGCTAGCGGTGCACTTGGTGTACTGAGTGCAGTTGCACTGCCGGTGCACTTGGTGTACTGAGTGCAGTCGCACTGCGGGCGCCCCGCGGCGGCCGCGGCTTGGCGGTGTATGACAGCGCGGAGCGAGATAACCTACGCGGCTGGATCGACTCGGGCTTTGCGCGATTCGGGAGTGTGTGTGTAGTGAAAAACGTTCAAGTCCGGCTCGCCAAGCCGGACTCGCGAGTTAAACTTGTACAAAAATAATGGGCCGCTTTAGACGTCCGCGTCGTCGAGAAATATTCCGTCCGTGTCGAGGTTATGATGCTTATCTGTAACGTCGGAAAATTAAGATAAACATAACCGTGAAGCGGCCCATACTCGTCACGAGCCGGGTACGGCGTCCGGCGAGCTAAATTTCGAGACTATTCGGGAGTGTGTGTGTAGTGAAAAACGTTCAAGTCTCATTACATGTACGAGTTTGACTCGCGAATCAAGCTCGCCGAGTCGGACTCGCGAATCAAACTCGTACATGTTATGGGCCGCTTTAGACGTCCGCGTCGTCGAGATGTATGTAAACATAACCATAAAGCGGCCCATACACGTCGCGAGTCCGGCTCGGCTCGGTTTCTGCTCGTTTGTGGGAGAGATGTTACGAGACGGGCTCGGCGTCCGACGAGCCAAATTTCGGGACTATTCGGGAGTGTGTGTGTGGTGAAAAACGTTTGAGTCCGGCTCGCGAATCAAACTCGTATATGTTATGGGCCGCTTTAGACGTCCGCGTCGTCGCGTCCGAACACTCCGAACGAAGTGCAGTGCTGGAGTGACAGAGTTCGCGCCTTGCGGATGGCTGGTTCCTGGGATACACCCTGTGCGAGGGTCGCGAGGTTATATCTATTGTACGTATTGCTCTTTCTCGCGGTCACGCTCGCGTTCCCCGCTCGCGTTCTCTCTATCTCTCTCTCTCTCTCTTTTTCTTTAATAATGACTATCAAATATATCTGATAAAATTAAATCTAAATATTTTTTGTATTATAACACAAAAATTATATCTGACAGTGACATCGTTAATTAAATGTGCAGTGTAGTTTGTATTATAAATTATTAATTGCCTTATTTTGTTAACAAACTTTACTATACATATATTATCTACTATGACATTCTGCCAATAGCATCGTACATGCCAAATTCTGTATCAAATCTGTTTTTCTTTCGACAAAATTTATTTATAGCAAACACTGCATAATGTGCTCTCGACAAATTTGACTTTGCCTAATATATTCATATTTTATGTCTTAATTTTTTTAATGATTTATAAATTTATACAAACTGCACTGCACATTTAAGGATGTCAAACTCTCAGATATAATTCTTGTAAGTTATAATACAAAAAATATTTACATTTGATTTTATCAAACATAAATGTCGATGTCGATAGACATTATGGCGTTTGATGTATCTATAACAAAAAGGGGTGATATCCGTACAAAATTACCTTTTACAAAAAGGTAAAAAAAAGACGCCAAGCACGCGTGGTGTACCTTGAAAAAATCGAAGTAGTTATCTTTGTACCTCGAAAAAATCCAAGTAATATCTTTACCTTAAAAAAACCAAAGTAATATATTTACTTTGAAAAAATCGAAGTAATATATTTATTACAAAAAAAAGAAATGATATCTTTAAATTATGCGCCAATTAAATATATCTATATTATATCGAAAAATAACTATTGTTTTTTTAAAAAATGTATTCCCATTAAAGTGAAAAAATTAATATAAAATGTGAAAAATTTTAGTGAAAAAAACGGCGCTGCCAAATTTTAAGATATTTGAAAGCAATAAATAACTAATTTAAAATATTAAATTAATAATTACAATGTAAATGTAGAGACTTTCACACATTAATTTAAAGTACTTTTTCCATTTATAGAAATTGTTTCATTAATATATATGTTGCTGGGATGGGTGGAATAAAGTGGTAACGCACGAGATCTAGCTTTAGATCGGAAAACTTTAATTACGCACGTCCCGATGTACAGAGGAGAGAAGCGACCGGACGACTAGACGGGAATAACGGAAGCGGGTGAAGTTATGGTTACAGCAGAGACTGTAACTGTAGGGGGCGTGATATGACGCCTGAATCGCACATTGCTGTCGGCAAATCTCAACACTTCCCCTCGACGAAGGCGCCGTGGTCCGTCCCCAGTGCCCCGGATAGCCCGAGAAGTCCGATGCAGTTCTCATGTTTCGGCTTGGTTAACGCCTTTGTCAATATGTCGGCGGGCATCTCCTCCGATAGTACGTGTTCCAGCCTGATCAATCCGGCGTCGACGATTTCGCGGACAAAGTGGTGACGAATGTCTATGTGCTTCGTCCGTGCGTGGAAGACCGGATTGATTGCGAGCTTCTGAGCTCCAAGATTGTCATTAGACAACTTCACTCTGCCCGCGCTGATTCCGAGTTCCTGAAGAAGTCGCCGGAGGTGTATCGCCTCTTTTGCGGCCTCGCTGAGTGCCATATACTCGGCCTCGGTTGAGGACAATGCCACAGTCCTCTGCTTCTTAGAGTCCCAGGATACGCATCCGCCGTTCATTATGAATGCGTATCCCGTGAAGGATCTTCGATCATGGATGGACCCAGCCCAGTCTGCGTCCACGAAGCCCTGAAAATCGTCCTCGCCATGCCTGTAGGTGATGCCTAGATCCGCAGTTCCTTTAAGGTAGCGCAATACGCGCTTTGCCGCGGCCCAATGGGATTTCCCGAAGCAGTCGTTAAATTGACTGAGTAGGCTTGCTGCGTGGGCCACATCTGGCCGAGTCGCCACTGAGAGGTAGAGTAGACCTCCAATCAGCTCGCGGTAGGGTGGCTCCGGACCGTCTGCGGCCGTCCACGGGTCCGTCTTCGTTAGCTTTGTACCGGCATCGAGAGGGGTCGAAACCGGCTTACAGTCCTGCATCCCGAAGCGCTGAAGAAGGTCGGCGATGTATGTCCGCTGGCTGATCCCGATGCCGCCGCTATTCTGCACGAAATCCATTCCCAGGCATCGTTTCAACTCTCCAACGCATTTCACATCGAATCGTTTGCTCAATTCTGTTCCGAATTGTGTCACTGCCTGTGGATCCTCAGACATGACGGTGATGTCGTCTACGTATACGACGACTATCAATAAGCGGCCGCCGCTTTCCTTCAGGTAAATGCACGGATCGCCCTTCGACGGTGTCGCGCCAAGACGTCGAAGTTCTTTGTCAAGGCGCTTGTGCCATGCTCGACCAGCTTGCTTTAGGCCGTAAAGCGCCTTCCTCATTCGGCAAACGTGATCGCCGGTCGTCAATTGATCCAGCATGGTTTTTGCCTCGGCGACGACCTGAGGATCGGACTGTTCGTCCTCGATGATGCGGTGCAGTATCTTGCTCGTCAGATTCGGGACCTCCATGAAAACTTCCTCCTCCAATATGCCGTTTAAATATGCGGTCTTTACGTCGTATTGTCGGATGAACATCTGCTTGCGCGCCGCAACTGCCATGGTCAGTCGAATGGAGCTCAACCGTGCCACGGGAGCATAGGTCTCATTAAAATCTCTTCCTGGTCGCTGTGAAAACCCTCTCGCGACAATTCTAGCTTTCCGTTTCTCCAGAGTTCCGCCGGTCCCGTACTTGTTTTGAAGCACGAAACGGCTTCCGACAACGTCTCGTCCCTTGGGTCGTTTTACCAGTTCCCAGGTCTCATTCTTTAGTACCGATTTTACCTCGTCCATCATGGCGTGCATCCACTCTTCGGATTCCGGACCGGACAGTGCTCGGCCCACAGGAATTTCGGCCAAGAACGCCGTGTTGGCCTCCTCCTCGTGCCCGACGGTGCAGTATATCTTGCGGGGTCTTCCCGGTCGCCCAGTCAGTACTTTCCGAGGCTTACCTGGACCTCGCCTTGCGACATCGGGTTGGTCGACGGGAGGGGGTTCGGGTACATCTTCTTCCTCTCCTTCCTCGTCGTCCTCTTCTTCCTCGATGTGGTCCACCGGATTGTCATGGCTGCTTGCAGCATCTGCGTCGCCGCCTGGTCGGTCTCTGATCAGTTGAATCTTGTCGTGGAGTTCGTCCGGGAGCTCTGGAGCGACGCTATCGCTTGTGGATCCTGATCCGTCTCGGGGATGGTGCTCCTCCAGGTGGAAGTCGTCGGCGAGGTTGCTCGGTTGAATTGGTATCTTTTCTAGAAACTTTACGTCTCTCGATACTTGTACCTTCCCCTCGTTCGGGATCCAGACTCTGTATCCCTTCGACTCTTGGCTATAACCGACGAAGATCCCTTTCTTCGAACGCGGCGCCAACTTGCTCTTATTGGGAGTTTGATCCAAGATGTGTACCTCGCATCCGAAACGTCTGAAGTAGCTCACGTCCGGCGGCTTGCCGCACCATGCCTCGTACGGAGTCCTTCCCTTCAGTCTCCTCGTAGGACACCTGTTACGGATAAAGTTCGCTGTGTTTACGGCCTTTGCCCATAAGGATGGCGGCAGCCCCGACTGGATCAGAAGGCATCTCGCGGTCTCCATCAGGGTGCGATTCCGTCTTTCCGCGACGCCGTTCTGCTCCGGGTTGTACGGCACGGTTAGACGTCGCGTAATCCCGTGCTTCTGGAGAAGTTCATCGAATTGCTTGTTCAGGTATTCGAGCCCGTTGTCCGACTGGATGCATTTAATCTTCTTCCCCAGCTGCGTTTCTACGAGGGCTCTGTAATTTTCGAACTCGCCAAGGACGCGGTTCTTGTGGTCGATGAATTTCACCTCGCACCATCCGGAATGGTCGTCAACGAAGGTGACGAAGAAACGGCTCCCGCCGTTAGAAGTGACTCGCATCGGACCGCAAACGTCGGAGTGGACGAGATCGCCCGGGTTTGACTCTCTCTCTGAACCTTTAGGGAATGGGGAGCGAGACATCTTCCCCTGAAAGCATAGCTCACATTCAAAATTATCATTTATGTTGTCTACGCACGTACCTCGGATTGATCCCGTTCTGATGGCTTCGCGCAAAGACTGCAGGTTGAGGTGACCGAGACGTATGTGCCAGTCTTCTAAAGAATTTTTCTTTATTTGTGCGCCGCTGCCCGCCTCCTCGACCATTTTGCATTCGTCGGCTTTTTCGCCTCGTACGTAGTAAAGGCCGTCGATGCGTTCCGCGGCGAGCACCACGTTTCCCCTGCCGTCGATTACCTCTGCTTTCTGCTTGTTGAAGGTTACGCTGAAGCCTTTGTCGGTAATCTTTTCGACCGAGATGAGGTTTGTACGCAGATCCGGAACGTATAGGGTATCGCGAAATTGCACCACCTTCTTGCGACCGTCGGCATCCATCGCGAGCGAAACGACACCTTTCCCGGTGACCTCCGCGCATGCGCTACTGGCCAAGTCGAGTCTTCCGCGCCTGCTCGAGTCGACCTCCGCGAACGAGTCAATGTCGTTGCACATGTGCGATGTGCACCCGCTGTCGACGCACCATCCGCGGCGATTCACGCTTTCACTGATTTGAAAAACTTTGGTATTTATGCATAAAAGCGACTTCCTCTCCGATTTGCTTGATATTTTAGTATGTTGTTGGGGATGTCTTCCCGAGTCATTTCATATATATATATATAAGGGTCGGACTTAAATAGTTTCGGAGATACTGGCTGAGAAAGGATAAAAATAATAAATACAAAAATAAACGTTTAATGATGATTTATTCAACATTATCATTAGGAATCTGAAAAATTTCAGCCATTGCATCAAAGAATGCGGTAATCCGAGCGTAAACAAACCAATAGAGTCACTTTGAAAACATAAACAAACAGGCTGTACTACACAGGGACTGCCGCACTTCTCCGCATGCAGGGATGGGTATTTATATACCAACTATTCATCGTACATATAAATATGTACTTTTCATATACCAACTGTTCTCTGCTTTAACAAATATGTGCTTTCTAAGTTGAAGCACATACAAAGCACACACTTGGTTGAAATCCTTCAGATTCCTAATGATAGTGTTGAATAAATCATCATTGAACGTTTATTTTTGTATTTATTATTTTTATCCTTTCTCAGCCTGTATTTCCGAAACTATTTAAGTCTGGCCCTTATATATATATATGAAATAACTCGGGAAAACATCCCCAACAACATATTAAAAAATAAACCAAATCGGAGAGGGAGTCGCTTTTATGCCTAAATACCTCCTTTCTCAGCTTGTATCTCCGAAGCTATTTAAGTCCGACCCTTATATATATATATGAAATGACTCGGGAAGACATCCCCAACAACATACTAAAATATCAAGCAAATCGGAGAGGAAGTCGCTTTTATGCATAAATACCAAAACTTTTCTCGCACTCGCGTCCGACGCGCCCGACGCGGCGTACAGGCTGACGTTATCCGCGGCCGCGCAGTTCGCAGACTGTCCCTTGGATTTGTCGGCGTGCCAGCATTCTTTCGCCTCGTGGCCGGATTTGTGGCAAATGTCGCATTTTACCTTGCCGTTCCGATTGGATGTCTTCTCTTTTTCGGTTTTCTCCTGGCCGGTTTTGCTCTTCTTGTCCGATCTGCTTCTTTTGCGAGAGGATTTACCGGCA
The DNA here is from genome assembly GCA_030770355.1 of Harpagoxenus sublaevis. Lineage (NCBI taxonomy): Eukaryota > Metazoa > Arthropoda > Insecta > Hymenoptera > Formicidae > Harpagoxenus > Harpagoxenus sublaevis. The sequence goes on along the minus strand of JASTWR010000362.1, from coordinate 132,793 downwards.
ATCATGGCGGTCTGACTCGCTGTCCCGTAGCCACTCCCCCTTCGCGTCTCGTACTCTTCCAGAATCTTTACGCGCAGCGCCTCGGGGCTCGGGAGGTCGTCACGCGACGCGATCGCGCACCGAAAGTTCTCGAAGCTTTCTGGGAGACTTCGCAGCATCATGACGCTGAGCAGATCGTGGTTGATCTCTATTGTCATGTCGGCCAATTTATCGACGATATCGAGAAATTCTTGCGTGCTTTCGCGCGCGTCGTCGCCATCTCGCATCTTATGCGAGATCAGGGAGTTTAGTAGGGCGGCTTTCCGCATCGGGCCTTTCGACTCGTAGATACCTTCTAGCTTCGTCCAGATTTCCCGCGCGGTCTCGCATCCTTTTACCTGTTTGATAACAGACGGATTCATGGCCAGGATGATGTCCAATTGCGCCTTCAGGTCGTTTTCGGTCCAGCGTTGCACCGCTGCTTCTGCCGCCGGGTCTCCGCCCGTCGGCTTTACGCACATGCCGCTCACGTACCCCCAAGCGTCGTTCTTTATCAAGATCGCTCTTATTTGGATTTTCCAGGTGTCGTAGTTCTCTTTATTGAGTTGCTCGAAACGTACCGCGCCGCTCGTATTCATCTTTGATGCGGGATCGGACTTGTTCGACACGACGATAACCTCGATAGATACGTGCACAATAAGTCTTTCGCGCTGTATTTCGAGTCAGTCTGGGCCCATAACCTGTTGCTGGGATGGGTGGAATAAAGTGGTAACGCACGAGATCTAGCTTTAGATCGGAAAACTTTAATTACGCACGTCCCGATGTACAGAGGAGAGAAGCGACCGTACTAGTACGGGAGCCAGTAACACCAAATTTGTGTCACATCTTATTCATCGGGAAACCCTATATGTACGATAGAGTACATCCTTCTAATATTGAAAAGTCATTTCTTACACCTAAAGGGTGGGACAACCCCGGCGGGGGAGTAAAAAAAAAAGCAGAGGGTCTGTCAAATTTTATTCACCTTGAAACTTATTTTCTAGTTAGTTTTTAATAAATAATTTATGAAAAAGCGTTTCTTACATCTGGCAAGCGGAACAAAATTGTTCTTACAGGTTGTAAACTATGTAATATTTCACGAGGGTGATGTCAAATATTATTCACTTTGAAATTTATATGAGAGGTAAGTTTGCACTATAAATAATACGAAAAAAAAATTCTTACGGCTTGAACGCGGACCAAACGAGTTCTTACACTGCTCTGAAAGTAAAAATTAAGAGCGCCCACGACGCTTTTTTGATGCAGTGCGCACACGGTAATTTTCCTCTAATGTTAGTGTATAAATCGGGTTTGTCACTTATGAACATGCAAAATAGATGAACAATACAAAATATAGTAATTTTCTATTGAACTCGCTATGATTAATATAAATTTATATTCATATACATATACATATTCTCGTAACCTGGTTGATTGTTCTTTTAAATGAAAATATCAATTTCAGTTGCATAGCAAGGATATGTATAGTTTTTCAATAAGAAAAAAAGTTTACTAAAATTAAATTATTAAATAATTAATAATTATTAAAAATAATAATTAATAATTATTAAAAATAATAATTAATAATTATTAAATAATATATTATAATATATTATTATATATTATTATATATTATTATATATTATTATTATATATTATTATTATTATTATTATATATTATTATTTAATAATTATTTAATTATTAAATTAAATTATTCAGATATCAATTTGAACACCTCCTCTGAGGATTCAGACAGTGACGATGAGATTCAGAATATTTGATTTTATACATTATACGTACTACTTTAATAAAAAGAATTAATAATATACAATGAAAAATTATTCCACATTTTATTGTCCATCTATTTTGCATGTTTATAAGTAACAAACCCGATTTATACACTAACATTAGAGGAAAATTACCGTGAGCGCACTGTAGCAAAAGAGCGTCGTGGGCGCTTTTAATTTTTACTTTCAGAGCAGTGTAAGAACTCGTTTGGTCCGCGTTCAAGCCGTAAGAATTTTTTTTTCGTATTATTTATAGTGCAAACTTACCTCTCATATAAATTTTAAAGTGAATAATATTTGACATCACCCTCGTGAAATATTACATACTTTACAACCTGTAAGAACAATTTTGTCCCGCTTGCCAGGTGTAAGAAACGTTTTTTAATAAATTATCTATTAAAAACTAACTAGCAAACAAGTTTCAAGGTGAATAAGATTTGACAAGGACACTTTCAAAAGTTACATGTTCGTTATAATTTTCTGTATCTATGTCCCGCCGAACGACCTCGGCATTATTATGTACCTTTCTTACTCGATTAAAACAACTAATTTTATTAATATGGCGGTGAATAAGATCTGACAGAAATTTCTTCATCGGCTCCCGTACTATACGACTAGACGGGAATAACGGAAGCGGGTGAAGTTATGGTTACAGCAGAGATTGTAACTGTAGGGGGCGTGATATGACGCCTGAGTCGCACATTGCTGTCGGCAAATCTCAACAATAGTAGTAGTAGTAATGCGTTTATTTGTATATCCCCGTAGGGTTCACAAAGGCGTTTTGTAGGGACGTACCCAACCCTTTACAAAATTCCGTACTCCCCTCTCAAAGAAAACCTGACCATTGGGCGACCTTACAATCTCTTTCCCTCCCACCCCCTTAAACCCAGTACCCTTCATCCGCCTCCCTCGCCCCCCCTCACTTCTCCTCCTTTCGTTTTTTCATCCTCCTGCCTGTTATCCTCCCTCAGTCGCTCCTCTTTGTCATAGTCGCATGCGATGACCTTCCCTCCTGCCTCATTTTCTTCACCAGCTCTCATCTCTGTTCTCACGTTCTTCTCCTGTCTCCTCCATCTGTCTGACCTCCGTCCTTCTGTCCTCTCCTCTCCTGCCCTATTCTGAACATACAAAGAGTATTAAAAAACCTTGACCAACTACCCGACCCCCTTCTTTCTCTCCCTCCTCTCCGTCCGCTCCATTCCTCGCTCCTCCTTGCACTTCATCGCATACGTCGCCTTCTGTGTCCCGTCCTCCGGCCGAATCTTCCTCTCCTTTCTCTCCGCACTGTCCTTCTCTCTCTCACTAGCACCCTCCGGCCTCTCGTCTCCATCCTCCAGTTTCCCCTCCGTCTCTCTTCTCTGTTCACTCCCCTGCATGCCTCTCCTGATCCCCTTCACCTCCTCTCTCAATGCCCTCAGTTCACTGGCCAAAACTAACCTAAGCTCCCTGACCTCTCTTGCCAGTTCCGCCATTCCCACTGACTCCCCCCCCCCTCTGCTCCCCTGCTCGCTCCCCTACTTCACCCGTCACTCCTGCTTGCTGCTCCTTATTCCCTTCCTCCTGCATGGTATTTTCTTCTTCCTCCCTCTTCTGTAACCCCTTTCTGTTTTTCCCCATCCTCTCCTCTCTTACCTCCTTCCTTCTCGCCTCCAACCACCTCTTCTTACTGTCCCTCTCTGCCTCTCGCCAAGCTGTCTCCCTATCTTTCGCCCTCCTCTTCCTTCCGGCCCAGCTCAATCTCCCCTCTCTTAGTCTTCCCTCCGGTTCCACTTCTCCCCTTCACTCTTGTCCTTCCTCGCTCTTCTCTCTGCACACCTTCCGCCGCCCCTGAATCACACACGGCTGCCTCTCCTTTCACCAGCTCACCTTAGTCCTTTCCTCCTATCTTATCTTCCCCCGCTCCTCTCCATATCAGCGTCTCTACTAAACGCGGCGAGTCGCCTTGCCCTCCTTATTCTTCGTCTCTCTTAACCCTCTCCTTCCGGTTCGGCCTCTTAAATCTCCCTCTTCACGCCTCACTTCTTCCAAATCTCTTTCTCGACCTCTTCCAAATTCTTCTTGTCGTACACTTTCCTATCTCGCACGTGTCACCATGCCGTTAATCTCTAACCTGAGCTCCATGTGCGCACGTAAGCTAAAGTCCCGGCGTCCCGCCGTGGTGCCAGCCCAAGCTGACACCTAGCGCCGCCTCGACCGTCGCCGCTCCCGTCACGCCACGGCCCGCTATCCGTTCGCCGTCTGCGCCGCCGTCTCTGATGGCACGTCATACCTCTTCCCTCTCTTCTCCCCCTTATCCTCTCTCTCCGCCTCCTAACCTCCAAAACTCTTCTTACGGTTCGAAGCTCCTGCATCACCATCTCACCTCCCTCAACGCCGCCTCCATTTCTCCAGCTTCCTCTCTGCACCACCTTCGTCCTCCTTCACTTTACTCCACTCCTCCGTCCACTCCAGCACCTGAACTTCCCATTTCACTCCACTTGCAATCTCCCTCCAACCATCCGCCTCACCCGCCGAACCGGAAGTCTCTAGATGTTTGTATATTATTATTTATCTAGTTCATACAATGATCCAATAGCAAAGTTAAGATTTCACACATTCTCACTTTTAATGTACTCTAGTAAAATGAGCCTAATGAAAACTTCTTTCATCTAGAATGTTATTCAACTTTTATTGAGATAAACCACAAGAAAGAAAAGAAAAAATTGATAAATAAATGGACACGCTTTTTGAGCATTTACATCAATTTTCTCATTGAAACAAAAATAAAAAGGTAAATATATTTTTAACAACGGACAATAAACAAAATAATTAAACAAATAATTTTTTTATGTTTAAATAATATTTTTCTGTACTTTTTTAGGAAGATGTGTTTATAAATTAATATATTTATAAAATTTGGAAAAACAACCAACTTTTAATAACCCTTAAAGTATTGTAGTTTTTTCTACTAATAATTAATATCTTATTTCTTTATAAACAGTTAGAATCTTTAACAGTGAAAGAAGCACTTAAAAAAGTAATTTGTAATATAATATAATTAAATTAAATAAAAAGCTGTAATATTTTTAATTATTTCTTAGCATAGATAATTGTAAAATTAATAAACATTCTTAATTAACATTCTACATTTTTTTAGACAGTCTTTCACCCAATAAATACAAAAAATTAGAAAACAATATTGAGCGGGGGGGTATTAATGCTATCCCCGGGGGGCAAGATTTTCTATAGTTTTGCTCGAAGGACCAGAGGAGGATAATTATAATCCCCTCGCTACTAATTGCGATAAAGCGAGAAAATAAAGAATGCGTATGCAAGCGAAAGCGAAAGCGACTCACCGTTTGGGCGCCCGTCGTCTCCCGGTAGGCTCCGCCGATTCTCGTCCTGTCCCCGTTCCGTCTCCTGGTGGTCGGATTCGTCCGGTCCAGAGTGCAGGCGAATGCAGCGGGATCCGCGGGGACGGCAAGCAGGCACAAAGGCAGGCACAAGCAGGCACAAAAGCAGGCACAAAGCAGGCAAAGGCGCAAGCAGGGCGAAGCAGGCGAAAGATCGGTCCCCAAGAGAGGGGGGGAGATCGCGATCGGGGCGTCCCGAAACTTCGTGCGCGAATTTAGACTTCTTGCGACGAGAGTCTGGCGATGAGTGTCCTCGCGGTTCTGGAACGTGAGCCGCGAGCGAGTATTTGTTCCCGTTTTGGGGGTAATCGCTGCCGTCGGTAGATAAACGTTGGCAGCACCAATTGGTGAGTCGCATAAATTCAAAATTGTCCTTATCGCGATCCACCGACGTCTCGCGAACGTTAACAAATAGCAAACTAATAATTAAATATATGTTAAACGAGTCTAATACAGTAATTCTAATAATTCTATAATGATCAAAAGCAAAGAGCAAAATAAAATACAAAGAGTATATACATACAAGGCGATACGCCAAACATACCGCCCACCAAAATATGACGTATTTTCTATACTTATTGGTCGTCCTCTGGTGAATTGTCCATCGGCAAGGGACACAATTTCACCAGAGGACGAGTAAGGGAGCCATCCGTTGTCCTCACTGTGGCGACTCGAGAAACGCCGTCGCGGCCCGGGTGCAGATCCGTTATTCGCTCTCGCTTCCACTGAAGGGGAGGAGCGTTTTCATTTTTTAATAGGACCAGCGTGTCCTTTTGTACCGGATCAGGCAATGACCTTAACCATTTCGGTCGCTGCTGCAGAGTGTGCAAATACTCTTCATGCCAACGTCTCCAGAATTGTTGGTGCAAGTGTTGCACTAGTTGCCATCGATCAAGTCTACCTATCGGCACTGGCTCTAGGTCCGGATACGGAACCGCTACGAGGGGCTCCATGGTGAGGAAATGCCCCGGCGAGAGCACCTCGAGGTCATTAGGATCGGAGCTAGTAGGGCACAGAGGCCGGGAGTTTAGGATGGCCTCTATTTGCGTTATAAGAGTGCCGAATTCCTCTACGGTGAGGATCTGCGCTCCCACGACACGTTTTTAAATGGGTCTTCATAGATTTGACCCCGGCCTCCCAAAGGCCACCGAAGTGTGGCGCAGAGGGAGGGTTAAATGACCATCGAATCTGTTCTTGTTCCGAGGCGGCTTGCATGCAACTGATGAGCTCCCGATGAGCTCCGACAAAGTTGGTGCCGCAATCACTATATATCCGCGAACAGCGGCCACGCCTAGCAATGAAGCGCCTCAGAGCCGACAGGAACGATTCGGTGGATAGAGAGAATGCGAGTTCCAAGTGAACCGCCTTCGTGGCAAAACAAACAAACAGGCAAACGTAGGTCTTAAATGCGGTCGCTCCGCGAGAACGACGATGGTAAATTAAGAATGGCCCGGCATAATCGATTCCGGCGATTGAAAAGGGCTTAGCCTGGCGCACGCGATCTAGAGGCAGGTTCGCCATGGGCGGTTGCATAGTACGCGGGTTCGCCCGAAAGCATTGATAGCATCGCGACAGACAACGTTTAATGGCCTGTTGGGCTCCCTGAACCCAAAAATTTTGCGATAGGATATATTGTAGCGCTCGGCGCCCCGGATGCAAGTGTAGACGATGAGTGCGCTCGATTATGAGTTCCGTGAGCCGATGTTTGTTCGGTAACAGCGCCGGGTGCTTGGCCTCATACGGAATCGCGGAATGAGTCAGTCTAACCGCCCACCCTGAGGACTTCGCGCGCATCCAAGAAGGGCGCGAGTTTTCGAAGAGGTTTCAAGCACTTCTGCTTGTGCTTTAGTCTGTCGAGATCCTCTGCGAAGCAACGAGATTGAACAAATCTAATGAGATATAGTAGAGTCGAATGGAATTCAATTTGGTCTACAACTAAAGTTTTATGGAGCGAATCTGATTTGTCGATTAACGAAACGCAAACAATAAGCAAATATTCTAACTAACTTATCTAATGACGAGAAGCGATCGAGAAGCGAGTCAATAATAGCGGCAGAGTTCACGGCATCAGGATTCGCGGAGACAAAGACGCGTGATTTTTCCTCCTCTTCGGGAAGATTATCGACTTCCGATATCGTTTCCGGAAAAGGTTCGAATTTAATTAGCCACGCAGGGCCAGTCCACCAAATCGGGTGGTCCACCAACTCTTGCGGGAACAAGCCCCTCGAGCAACAATCGGCTGGGTTAGACTTGGTGTCGACATGTCTCCAGCAAGAGATGTCTGTGTTGGACTGGATGCGGGCAACGCGATTACGCACGAATGTTTTCCAGCGGTGTGGAGCGGAGCGTATCCAGGCAAGGGCGACCTCTGAATCCGACCAGGCGTACGTTGCGTCAATCGCGACCTCGGGCCGGAGAATGCCTCCGATATATTCTAGCAATCTCGAAAGCAGAACCGCCGCACACAGCTCGAGTCTCGGCAGTGTGACGGCCTTAAGCGGGGCCACCTTTGATTTAGCGCTGAGCATTCGGATCACGACGTCGTTTTCGGTAACGATCCTAATATACACGACGGCTCCGTAGCCTTGCTCGCTCGCGTCGCAAAATCCTTAGATTTCTCGCCGGACTACGTTGTCCGCTGCGATAGTACGAGGTATGCGAACGGAGGTCAGCGCGGGGAGTTCCGACTTGTATTTTTCCCACCCAGAACATATCTCCGAAGGGGGCCTCTCGTCCCATTCCAATTTAAGGATCCAGAGCTGCTGGATCAATCGCTTAGCCGCGAATGTAAGCGGCGTCAAAAAACTCAATGGGTCAAAGATTCTAGCTAATTCGGAGAGAATGGTGCGTTTGGTGCAGGCTCTGTCCAACGGATTGACCTGAAAGCCAAAGCCGTCCGACTGAGAATACCAGCGGAGGCCGAGAACCTTAAGAAACTGATCTTCAGGTGATTCGAAGGATAACAACGACTGGCTACAGAGTTCCGGATCGAGATCAGCTAAAACCGACGGATGGCTGCTGGCCCATTTTCTAAGTTCGAAAACCCGCGGTTTTAAGCAAGGCTTGTAACTGCCGCCGAAGCTCACGGGCCTTTTCTACCGACTCGACGCTTGCCACCACGTCGTCGACATAGACACACTTTTCCAAGACGGCCGCGGCTAATGGGTAACTTATTTTACCCTCCGCCGCTAGTCTCAATAAGCAAGCGATCGCCAGGTACGGCGAGCACGTCAATCCAAAGGTGACGGTCAGCAGTAAATAATCTGAGATGGGGTCGTTCTCTGAAAAACGCCACACTATTCGTTGATAGTTGCACTGAGAGAGTTCAACTAAGATCTGGAGGAACATCTGCCTGACGTCCGCGGTAAGCGCCACGGGACCGATCCGGAATCTCACCAATACTACGACTATGTCTGGCTGTAATTTAGGGCCGGATCGCAACATTTGATTTAACGACACGCCATTCAGATCCTTGGCCGACGCGTCAAACACGACACGCAATTTCGTAGTTGCGCTGTCGGATTTGAGTACCCCATGATGAGGCAAGTAGAACACAGATCCGTCCACTGGGAACGGCTGCTTGATCAATTTCATATGACCGTTGTCTAAATAATCCTGCATAAACTAACTATAATTTATTTTGAACTCTGCATCTGACCTAAAGCGACGTTCCAGAGCGCGAAATCTATTCAAGGCTATCTGTCGCGTACCGACAAAACGAGGGTTATCCTTCACGAAAGGATACGATACTACAAAGCGACCCGATACATCGCGACGCGTGGTCCGCGAAAATAATTCCTCGCAACGCTCGTCTTCCTGAGAATATGGCGGGGCCGCAGGGATCTCGTCCAATTGCCAGAAACGACTAAGAGACTCGTCCAGAGAGTCGAGAGTCAGAAACGAATGTGTGGATTGAGGGGGCTGTGCTGACACCGAGCCGACAAGAACCCAGCCGAATACTGAATTGAAGGCATCTGGTTCGCCCCGTTTCCCTACCCGGCGGCCATCTCGGAGTAGAGACGTAAATATATCCGCGCCAAGCAAGATGTCGATGGGGCCAGGTCGATGATACTGCGGATCAGCAAGCTCCAGTCCCTCTGAATGTTCCCACGCTCTTCGTTCTATCCGACTGCTAGGCAATTGGGCGGAGATGCGCGGAAGGATCGTAGCCTCTATTGGGATGTGAGTGCCGCTGATGCCCCGCGCCCGAATCGCGAATGAGGTACTGCCTCGAGTGGCAGCCGCCTTAGTGTCGTTCACCGCCAAGACTATGGTGTGACGCTTGATTCGTCCGAAACCGCCCCTCCGCATGCAATCTTCCGAAATAAAATTTAACTGACTCGCGCTGTCCAGCAGAATACGGACGGTGAAGGGACTTCCGTGTACGTCGAAAGCCTCGGCCTGCACCGTTGACAATACGATCGCGTTCGATTTTATCACGCTAGTCATGGTGACGAGGGGCTCATTCCCCTGCGGCGACGAACTCTTTTCCGTTTCCGACTCAGAGGAGGCTCCGGCAGCCGTAGGGGTACTCGTCGCGCTCGGACCTCGTTCGAAGTGCAAGAGCGTATGATGTTTGTCTTTGCACGATTGACACACCCATGTCGACGGGCAGTTGTTAACGCCATGACCCGCGCGAAGGCAATTCAGACACAAATTCGCGGTTTTTGCCGTTGAATGTCTCTCCCTGGGAGATAAGTTTAAGAATCAAAGACACTTAAATACGAGATGCTGTTCCTTACAGACCGGGCATGCGGCGGTTTGAGTTGCAAGCGCGGAGGCCAATGCGGTTCTTTTCGACGAAGGCGATTGCGATTTGAGCGAGATATTTTAGGAGCCCGATACGGACGCGAGAACTCGACAGTGATCCGAGAGGAATTTTGTAAGCTGCGTATATTTCGGTATCTCCTCCGCCCGGTGTTCGGATTCGAACTTCTCACGAAGTGAACGCGGAAGCTTTTCTAGTAGGAATTTGAGGAGTAAATAGTCCCAAGAGTCCGTGGGAAACCCTAACAGGCTCAATGCCCGCGTATTCTCGATAAAGGTATCCAACAGCGTGCGCAAGGACGCGGCCGACTCCGATTTTAACGACTTGGCGTTCAGCATTAAATCTACGTGATAATCTGCCAGATTCCGCTTGCTTTGGTATCGCGAAACTAACGAGTCGTACGCTATCGCGTAATTATCCGCGGAAAGAGGGAGGTTCTTCACGACGTTGAGCGCTTCCCCTCTCAGCGAGGCCAACAAATATTGATACTTTTCCATAGCGGAGATGTTCTGATTCTCGTGAATGGCGGTGTTATATAGCGCGATGAACGAAGGCCAAAGAGCGAGATCCCCCGAGAACTGTGGAAGCGAAATTTTGGGTAGTCGGATAGATGACGTCTGAATCGGGGCCTGAGGGCCCGAGGTGGTCGCTCGATCGGCACCAACGAACTTTTCGTACCGCCCGATTACCGCGAAGCGCATCTGATCGAAATTCAGGCGGATAGTATCCTCTACGGTGAACTCCTCATCCGAGGCATTTTGAATTATTTTGAGATGTGTTGTCTCAAAATCCTCGATCAACTTAGACACGGTGGGGTATCGAACGAGGAAATTCGGCCCCTGCGCGACATTCTCCACCGCGAGCATTGAGAGATCATGAATCTCCTTCATCCTCCGCACGCACAATTCGCGCTTAGTTCTCTGGGCCCCACTCATGATGAATGGGAACGGTGATCAACAAAACGACATCAAGCGCAAGCAAACGAGACTCAAGCACGATAGCTATCCAATAACGAAAGATGAATTACAGGAAGATGGTCGCGAGAATATATTTTTCAATAATGTAATCTAAGAGTAATAACAATATAATATCGCTGACTGGCACAGGTTAACCGGTTACGACGAGAAACTCACTCGAGCTATCGTTGCGCTGGATCGGTGTTCCAGCAGGGATGTGTTACGCGCGACGTTACGACTCGGGGTATACGACGCGAGACTGTGCTGCGTGCTGTGTCACGACACGCGGTATGTGACGCGAGGATGCGTTACGGGCGGCGCTACGACGCGCGGTCTACGACACGAGGATGTGTCACGCGCGGCGCCCCGACACGAAGTATGCGACACGACGATGTGTCGCGGGCGGCGCTACGACACGTGGTATATGACTCTACGACTACGGCGTACGACGCGAGCACAATCTACGTCACCAGCGTCTACTTACGACAGCGGTATACGACGCGAGCAACTATACGACATGAGCCATACGACTCGAGCGACCATACGACATAAGCGCTTAGTATGACACGATTATATTCGGACCCTTACAAGAGCGCTAAATGTTTAATATCCGGAACCAGTGCCGACAAATAATATTCGATCGATGGCAAATATGTTATAAGAATTCCGACGTTCGGAATAATATGTTTTCGAGTCGCACCAAAATAGACTCCGCAACAGCGAGGACAATGGGTCTCGCAACTGTTGAGCGCGAGTCTGGGTAGAAAAAACTGTGTACAATGGGGAGCAGAAATGAGTTCCGAGCTCGGTGCAGAGCGGTGTAGATGAGCGCGCTATCTCTAGGTGGGTTACCGACCTACTTACAGCCACGGTCGACAAAAGGTTCAAATGCAGAACCGCGAACGCGTAAAAATGGTCAGTCACGCGTATTGCTCGCGCGTGCATTTGATGAAAAGAAACATTTTTAATACAATTTGATACACACAATTAATATTTATTACATAAAATATAACAATCATAGGTGATTATGTAATTATAATTATATTATGCATCTGTAACTATATTATTCCACCGACTAAGTATGTGTTTACTGGAATAATACATATAATTACAGATAATATGATAATTATAATTACAACATAATTCCCTATAATTATTCTATTGTTTATGTAATGCATATGTATTACATATGTATACGTATGTAATGCACATATATAATACATATGTATATAAAAAATTGTTTTTCAATTCTTTATAATTTTTACGATGTCGCATAATTTTTAGTATTTTATTTATAAGTGAATGTGTGTGTGTGTGTGTGTGAAATATTAAAATTAAATTAAGTAAATTAAGGATTAATCGGATACGAAATCTATTTTGTAATATTTTATGAATTTATAGATTCTTCTAATTTCAACATTAAGTTTATAATGCGATTTTCATCCATTTTTGCTTTTTACAAAATGTAATTATCTATTTCCTAAAATTGAAATATTTTTTTATAAGAAAAAAAAAATCTATAAATTCATAAAATATTACAAAATAGATTTCGTATCCGATTAATCCTTAATTTACTTAATTTAATTTTAATATTTCACACACATTCACTTATAAATAAGATACTGAAAATAATGCGACATCGTAAAAATTATAAAGAATTGAAAAACAATTTTTTATATACATATGTATTATATATGTGTATTACATACGTATACATACGTAATACATATGCATTACATAAACAATAGAATAATTATAGGGAATTATGTTGTAATTATAATTATCATATTATCTGTAATTATATTATTCCAGTAAACACATACTTAGTCGGTGGAATAATATAGTTACAGATGCATAATATAATTATAATTACATAATCACTTATGATTGTTATATTTTATGTAATAAATATTAATTGTGTGTATCAAATTGTATTAAAAATGTTTCTTTTCATCAAATGCACGCGCGAGCAATACGCGTGACTGACCATTTTTACGCGTTCGCGGTTCTGCATTTGAACCTTTTATCGACCGTGGCTGTAAGTAGGTCGGTAACCCACCTAGAGATAGCGCGCTCATCTACACCGCTCTGCACCGAGCTCGGAACTCATTTCTGCTCCCCATTGTACGCGCGGCCCGGCTCGCGACCGAGCGTCAAGGCCGCCGACAGCTAGGAGAAAACGTATGGCTTACCCGAGAATATTCTAGTTGAATATTTCGGGTATTGTGCTCTAATAATTATTATTGGAATAATTACCGCGAGAATTGCAGATGCGCGACTAATGCAGATAACGACAGTGGCACGCGTTACGACTAATAAGAAGTTCGCGCGAACATTCTCGTAGCAATGCGAAACTAGAATTACGGACGAGAGATATCACGCGCGAGACTATAAATTTAACACACCACGCGTTATTGCAGCGCGATTACAAGCAAGACGAAGCTACGACAATTTTACGAAGCGAAATAAGCGAGAGGTCGGCGGTATTTCACTACGCGAATATCAGGCTCGAAGGACCAATGAGCGGGGGGGTATTAATGCTATCCCCGGAGGGCGAGATTTTCTATAGTTTTGCTCGAAGGACCAGAGGGGGGTAATTATAATCCCCTCGCTACTAATTGCGATAAAGCGAGAAAATAAGGAATGCGTATGCAAGCGAAAGCGAAAGCGACTCACCGTTTGGGCGCCCGTCGTCTCCCGGTAGGCTCCGCCGATTCTCGTCCTGTCCCCGTTCCGTCTCCTGGTGGTCGGATTCGTCCGGTCCAGAGTGCAGGCGAATGCAGCGTGATCCGCGGGACGGCAAGTAGGCACAAAGGCAGGCACAAGCAGGCACAAAAGCAGGCACAAAGCAGGCAAAGGCGCAAGCAGGCGAGGCAGGCGAAAGATCGGTCCCCAAGAGAGGGGGGAGATCGCGATCGGGCGTCCCGAAACTTTGTGCGCGAATTTAGACTTTTTGCGACGAGAGTCTGGCGATGAGTGTCTAGCGGTTCTGGAACGTGAGCCGCGAGCGAGTATTTGTTCCCCTTTTGGGGGTAATCGCTGCTGTCGGTGGATAAACGATGGCAGCACCAATTGGTGAGTCGCATAAATTCAAAATTGTCCTTATCGCGATCCACCGACGTCTCGCGAACGTTAACAAATAGCAAACTAATAATTAAATATATGTTAAACGAGTCTAATACAGTAATTCTAATAATTCTATAATGAACAAAAGCAAAGAGCAAAATAAAATACAAAAGAGTATATACATACAAGGCGATACGCCGAACAAATATACTCCAAAAGGTTAGTATTTAAAAATATGAAACGCTTTAATAATAATAATGTTAAAAATGTTTTGCAGAAGAAGGAAAACAAAGAAAACGTCAATGCGCATCGCCCAAGTCATCAGCATTAAGTTCTTCACAAAGTAGCAGTGATTCAAGTTACAGTGAATCATCATCAAATAGAGACTAAAATGAGTTTCATGTTACCATAATATATGACTATCTAAGCTAAGTTATATGTTACATATTTTATATACATTATATTTGATATATTTTATACTTATTTAAACTTTTATACTCATTTATACTTTATTTAAAAAAAAAGTTGACTTATTATAAAAATAAAATTATGGACAACATAATTATATGCAGCATTGATTTTTTATTTACAATTACTTATCCTGCTAAAATCATGTTTTATATGCATAAATTACGACAAAGAAGCAATCAAACAAACTTCATACTTCCTATATAACTAACCAGATTTCATGAAAAATGTGATTTCCCAGCATTGCGTGATTTTTCAAAATGATTTTTCGTGATTTTTTTCAGTAGGGATAAATAGCCATTTCATCCAATCCAACAATTTTCGAATTTTCTATTCAAAGTTGCAGTTTCAGCACATGCGGAGTGTGTTTATTTTATATTAATCAATACCCTTCGGTCTTTACAAAGAAAATCGGCTTTGTTGCTAACCACAAGATATCATTAAAACTTCGACCAAAGGCCAAGCCAATTTTCAGCAAAGAGCGAGATGTTCTATACGCACTAAGAGAGAAAGTAGAAAAAGATCAGATGGTAGCGTCCGTTTATGTGTCGATTACAAAACGGGCGTCAATGAACGCCTCGTCTCAGCGAACTGTCCAATTCAACCCACCGAAAATGTTTTACACGGCCTACGAGATTCCAAATATTTTTGCAAGTTGGATATATACAAAGCATATCTACATTTTCCCGTCGACGAGCAAAGTACGGAAATACAAACCATATCGACCTATAGAGGAATGTATAAAATGCACAGACTGAGCTTCGGTATAAAAACTGCACCACACGAATTTAATGAAAGAATGCACCAGATTCTATACGAATTACGAAAAACAGGCGCTTACTTCGATGATGTCATTGTACACGAGGCTACTATGGCAGAATGCAGGGAGAATTTGCATGCCTGTCTTAAACGCTTCCAGGAACTCGACCTACATCTGAACCTCAAGAAATGCGTATTCTTCGCAGAAAGTATCGAATATCTAGGACATCCCTTACAAAAAAAACATCCAAGATTTTGGTGTATACACCCAACTTTGGGTGTTTACACTCCATTTTCGGTGTCAACGCCTAAATTTTCAGTGTTAACACCGACATTTGAGTGTCAACACAAATTCGAGTGTCGATACCGAAACTTTGGTGTCGACACCAAAATTTGGGTGTCGACACCAAAAGTTGAGTGTCGACACCGAAACTTTGGGTGTCGACACCAAAATTTGAGTGTCAATACCAAAACTTTGATGTCAACACCAATATTTGGGTGTCGACGCCAAAATTTGAATGTCGACACCGAAACTTGGGTGTCGACACCAAAAGTTGAGTGTCGACATCAAAACTTTGGGTGTCGACACCAAAATTCGAGTGTTGATACCGAAACTTTCGTGTCGACACCAAAATTTGGGTGTCGACACCAAAAGTTGAATGTCGACACCGAAACTTAGGTGTCGACACCAAAATTTGAGTGTATACAATGAAACAGTCTAGTGATGTCTTTTCCACCGATAGATGGCCTAGTTTCTCAAATTTAAAATCCGACCAGAGACAGTATATATACAAGGCCGTACGGCGACAGCGTTTATCACTCGCAGTTTCACACTGCATCATACGGAATCATCCGTATAAGTAAATAAGTCACTTATGACTCTGGTCATTCGCGTATGCGCGGTCGACCGACCGCCACATATATAAATAAATAAATATTAAATCAGAGTAAATGGTTCAGTGTTATTGTGGGTGTTGACACTATTTGGGTATCCGAATTTTCGGTGTCATTTATGGTGTTTTTCTTGGCGTTAACGCTCAAATGGTGTGAACGCCATTTGGGTATCCGAAATTACGCTACTATTTTTTGATGTTCTTTTGGGTGTTCTTTTGGGTGTTTTTTTGGGTGTTATTTAGGGTGTTTTTTTCGTAAGGGATATTATCCAACACAACAAGATATTAAAATCTCCCAAGAAGATAAGCACTATTGTCGACATGCAACGGCCTACAAATGTTGATGACCTACAATTTTTAGGGATGGTAACCTATTATTCGCGTTTTATACCAATCTTATCAAGTCTCACGGTTCCGTTACGGAATTTGCTGCGAAAACAACAGCGGTGGAAATGATCTAACAAGTGCGAGGAGGTTTTCCATAAATTAAAAAACAAAATCACAAGCGACCGTGTCTTGACACCGTTTGATCCAGAATTACCAGTCATATTAGCTTGTGATGCTAGTCCAACCAGCATCGCCGGGATCTTGTAACACGTAATAGATAACCAGGAAAGACCAATAGCGTTCGCTTCAAGATCTTTAACAAACGCGGGACGCAATTATAGTCAACTCGACCGGGAAGCACTTGTGATTATATTTGCAGTGATGTATTTTTATAAATATTTGTATGGTAAACATTTCACACTTGTTACAGATAATCAACCACTCACACAAATTGTCCATCCAAGCACAAAACTTCCAGCAATGACATCAGCACGTCTTCTACGATACGTTTCATTCCTGAGTGGATTCGACTATGATGTTCAATTCAAGAAAGGGGAAGAGAATCAAAACGCGGACACCCTTTCTAGAGCATCAACGCCCTCAGCTTTATACGTCAGGCGACATGTCTCTAAATAATGAAGTTCATCAAATATGCGCACAAACTATTTTTGAAATCTCAACTGAAAATCTGACTCCAGAAATGATTGTAACAGAAACCGAAAAAGATATTGAACATCGCGAAATAAAGAAGAAGCTACTAATCCGACAATACCGAATATACCCTGCGACGGGGCAGCTCCGCTGCACGTTGCAGCGTCCCCGCCGCCGCCACGGGGCGCGGATTTGCGCTCGGGTGCGAGCCGGAAGAGCGACCAGGAATCTCCAGGGAGCCTATTGCTTAGATAATTGCGTATTAACTTCATTTCTTTGTTCTCTTTATTTTTATTTTGTAATCGCGTCACCTCGCCGGGGTCCCTCGACGAGAACACCATCGGCGGCGACATCGCGAGCATCGTGGGTGAAGGAGCGAGACGAGGGGCTAAGGACGCTCCGAAACTAGGAAGATACGGCGCTCAGTGATCATCGCGGGCCACGCTGAGGGGAGCGCGAGGGAGTCGTCAACAGCGTAATCCTGGAACGCGAGAAAGGAGCGGCCCGAAGGCACTCCGTGCGCGGGGGGGGGGGGGGGGCGGAACGACCCAACACCACTACTACGTCGTCTTAAGGCGACAACAATACGGCCACGACACCGGCCCGAAAGTCACGGGGAGGAACGTCCCCGCGGCGGAGATGCCGATCAGCTGACCGGAGCACCTGACCCCGAGAGGTCAGTTAAGCTGCCGAGAAATCCTCGTAGGGCCGCGAGGTGACCGGCCAAGGATTTTCCGATACGGCGTCGCGCGAAGTACCGCGACGTAATTTGAAGTCCGCCTCCCCATTGGCCCGCGTTATCGCGCCGAAAGACGTACGCACCCCCAAGGTGGGGCGCGACGTCGATCCGCCATCGAGCGGTCGCCGAAACAATCTCTTTCGGCTCGCCCTTTCGTCGGGATAAGACGTGCGTGCTGTCGCGTATTCTTGGTTGCGAGTTGCGTAATGTGAAGCAGAGAGACCAGCCCGGTGCCAAGCGTCCCGTGGAAGATCCAAGGTCGAAGGAGCCGAGGCGAGTGCCGGTGAGGTTGTTCGGATTATATTCAGTGTACAGCCACGGGGAAGCCGTCGGGTCGCGTTCGCGTTTTGTTGCCGACTCGCGTTGGTGAATTTAGTGATTTTGGTGCTCGCTCGCCGTGCACGGCGTAGCAGAAGTTTATTTCGTTAGAGCGATCGGCATCGAGCGCGGTGGGGGGGGGGGGGCTCCCTTGGCGATCGCGCGAGCTTCCTTTCGTGTTAGAGTTGCGTGCGTTGTCGGGATATCGCGGATTCGTCGTCGCGTACGGCCTCCTGGAGATCGTGACCACGGGATTGTGCGACGGCCTTCGGCGGGGCCGAAGGGCGAGATATCGCGTTCGCGCGGACGGCATACGGGAGTGGCCGCGTATTAGAGTTCGTGTGTGGCGTACGTCCTCATGTTCGTGTTGAGTGTGGCGTTACCGCGTATCTGCTCGCGTACCGTGTGAAGTCTGGCGTTCTAACGACCGACTTTGAGTTCGCGTTGAGTGTGGCGTAAATACGTATCTGCTCGCGTTCCGTTTAGAGTTCGACCCTTTTTGCGTTCTTGATTGCGTAGTGCCGTCCCGAGTCCCGAGTCCCGAGTCCCGAGTCCCGAGTCGCGTCCGCGTTCGTGCTCGCGTCTCCGCCGCCGCGCCCCGGCGTGCGAGTCACGTCGTGCCCGAATTCCGCGCGTTTTTGCGTGTTTGTCGCCGCGTGTTATTGTCGCGCTGCTTTAGTTTTAAGTATTAGTTTGCGTTACGATTTGCGATATTATTCGGCGTTATTATTCGTAATAGGATTTCGCGTTATTAGTTGTAATTATTTGTCGTTATTGTTTGCGATCGTATTTCGTGATCTTCTTTCGCGTTATTATTTGCAATCTTCCTTCGCGTTATTATTTGCAATATTCTTCCGCGTTACTATTTGTATCGTTTCGCTAGTATCTTGCGTTCCTCGCTGCCGCGTAAATGTTTTGCGCCATTATTTGCGTCCGATATTCTTGTGTATCAGATTCGCGTCCGAATATTATTTCGCGTGGTTGTTTATGTCGGAATATTACTTGGCGCTTATTTGCGCTGCCGTTGGCTCATTCTGTGTGTTATTTCCGACTATTATTCGCGTTATTGGGCAGTTATGTTTCCTGCGTTACATTAAGTCGTGGAATATTTCCTGATTTGCATGCTCTATCGCGCCCGTAAATTGCGGCGCGCGTGCGACGAATTCGCGCCCGAGCGGCGTAAAAACCACTGATGACAGAACAAAATAGAACGGAGTTGAATCTCCGAGTCTAATTGATAGCGATTTATCATTTATTGTGATTCCCGCGTTATTATCTGTTTCGTTAGCAAGTTACAATCTCGCGCAAATAAATTACCGCGCTCCGTTAGCGCGCGCCGAAAATTATACTTGATCGCCGATCCTTTGCTTTATTATCTGTCTGGTCCATAGAGGACCTGATGAATATAAAGAGGTGTCGCAAATGTCGATCGGGATCTCATTTCTTAGCGTCGTTATTTGTTTGGTAATGATCCCAAAAGTTATTATAATTTGATGGCTGATTACGTTAGATTCAGTCAGTTATATGCTTGATTTTGCGCTACTCGTGTCGCGCATTATTCGCGTTTCGAGCTTGTTTTACTTTATACTCGCGTCGGTTATTATTTGACCTTATTATTCCGTTTTTCCTTCTTTAGTTTTTCTGTAAACGAACTTGATTAGGGGAGACCAGGGCTAATCGGTCAGGTTTTTTTCGGTGCCAATTTTTAACAACAAAATAAATAATTTTAGTTAAATGTGGTATACCATTGTATAGAGTGAACCTTTAGCTACAAAATTTTTGTAGGAAATTTTTGTCTACGTCGCTTTGTTTAACCGGTACAGAGCAAAAACGACAACGGTGAAAAAATTGAAATCTCAAAAATGCCGGGGTAGAACTGTCACCCCCCCCCCCCCTTTCCCCGGGGCAAATAAGTCACACTGCATTTTCAATATACGTCCATCTAATCCTAAAAAATGATAGGATACATTTTAATAATTGTTTTTTAAGAGAAAAATAAAAAAAATTTTTTTTTAATTTTTATGCAAAACATTATTAAAAAATTAATACAACCTGATTTCCCGGTGCTCGGATCTTAGCTCGCGGCTGGTCAGGGTCGAGAAAGAGGTGCGGAGGAAGAGACGAGATAACGGTATTTTACAATTACTGAAGGTTTATTGGAAACTGAGGTTATTAGATTACAATATTAGATGAGGCGATAGCCTCAGTATCGCTTTTACAATTTATAGAAATGTCGCGTTGTTAATACAAGTACCGTTTTGTTATACAATATACGTGCCAGGTGATCGCAAGGCGATGCGCGATGGTTTCCCGAATTCACGGGACCGGCCCGCGGCGGTAGCTGACGGGACGCTTCGTATCGCGGTCGATGGGCGCGGTAGATGGCCCGCGTGGGGCGTCGCGAAAAGTGATAGTAGCGCGGTCGATGGCCCGCGTGGGGCGGCGCGAAAAGTGAAAGTGATGATCGTAAGTAGGCGGTGCCTAATTTAGACTATTCGTGTAAATATCCTAAGACGGCGCGAGGCGTGTACGGCACGCGGAGCGATTATGGTGCGCGATACGAAGCGCGAGGCGTGTATAATACGCGGGGTTGC
Source organism: Harpagoxenus sublaevis (assembly GCA_030770355.1). NCBI lineage: Eukaryota > Metazoa > Arthropoda > Insecta > Hymenoptera > Formicidae > Harpagoxenus > Harpagoxenus sublaevis. The sequence continues at coordinate 112,056 of JASTWR010000362.1, read as the reverse complement.
ACAGCCGCGTGCGTTGAAATGGCGCGAGGATACGCGGCGCGAGGATCTTCGATATAATGACAGGAAGCTTACGTGTAATCGGGAACACCCGACTGGGAGGAGTACTCTCCTCCGCAGTACACGTGGACGGTAACCGGGGACACCCGGCAGGACAGAGCACGCTCTGTCCAGTACACGTCAAGGAAAAGACCACGGCCGGGTACGCCCGGCGTACGGAGAACGCTCTGTACGGGACGTGGACTTTTTGCGAGTGATAAACGGCGGTACTGGCTACCGAGAACTCTCGGAAGAGACGAGTAAGCTCAACCTCACCAGTACGACCGGGGCTCAGGACAGCGGTGTCGGCGTACGGGAACTCCCGAATAGAGACTGAGTACTCTCAACCTCGTCGACACGGCTGGTGATTGCAAGGAGCAGGATCGGGACTGGAAGTCGTAAGCAGCGGACAGGTCTGGACGGTTTACTGTCTCACGACGGAGTCTTCTAATTAGGCGAATTCGTTTCCTTTTTATACGCCCCGGGTCTGCTAATTCGGTAGCGGGGGTATCGCCGACGCGGAGACGCACGTGGCGGGGATGTCGAGCCGGAGTAGGGGCGTCGAGCGCTCTGGCGTCGCGAACGCGCTCGATATTGTTCGGGCGCTTTCGGATATCGATCCGTTTGCTCCGAATCGATATCCGGCAGCGACTGCGCCGACTTTGATGTGTTTAAAAAAATGTGTGGGGGCATTCCGCCCCTTTTCTTCGCCCGACAGGAGGTCGGCCGGGCGGCTCGGCTGGTGGACGGCCGGAACGATGCATTTTTGGGGGGTGCATCGTTACAAAATAATTGTTAATAATTGTTAATAATTGTTAATAATTGTTAATAATTGTTAATAATAAATAATAACAATAATAATAATAATTGTTAATTGTTAATTGTTAATAATATATAATAATAATAATTGTTAATAATTGTTAATAATTAATAATTGTTAATAATTGTTAATAGTTGTTAATAATTGTTAATAATTGTTAATAATTGTTGATAATTGTTGATAATTGTTAATAATTGTTAATAATTGTTAATAATTGTTAATCGTTCTTCTTCAACTAGTTGATCAACGTGGTTCTCCGGACATCGAATTGTTTTGCGGCTGCGTCGCTCATTTTATCTTTTTTTACCGCAAGAACTGTCTTCTTGAGTTTCTCCTTGTCGACGGGAGTCGTTTTGCGACGATACGTGCGTACCATTTCCCTATGTATACAAACTAACGCACGTGCAAGGGAAGACAGAATCACGCTCGAGGAAAACCTAACCTGAAATTGCCGTGAGCTGAAGTCGTGCGCCCGGCGCGCCACAGTGACGAGACTGCCGCATTTTCCCCGGGTGCTTACTGACCGATTTGCCCCAAACACAAGTTTCAGGTTTGATCGCCCACGAAATATTAGCCATGAACGATAATGAAAAAACTACACTGGATTCGTGTTCAGCATGCATTACTCTTTATAATCACGTACCTGGATATTTGGAAAGCAAACATTATTGCAGATATTAAAAAATTTCCACGCGCAGAAAATTTCACTTTCACCTTCCGAAAACACGTTTGTCCTCGTAAAAATCATAACACGGCAGATAACCTGCCGAAACTCCGTTGGTCACATGGGTACCATAAGCAGCGTTTACAATGTTAATAGCGAGTTCGCACAATATACAGGTTCCGAGATATTTGATTTGACACTTTTACCCCGTTGACTGTTTAGCCCCGGTCTCCCCTACAGTTCGATAGGCGGGGGGCGATTGCCTCACTCAACTTTGTTACTATTCCACGGATCAATTTAAACATTATTATTAAAGCTACTATTATTGAATAACTGTTTTCACTATTTACATTATCATGTACTATCAATAAACAATTAATTATTTTATGATATTATACTGTGTGGCGAATTATTTAGCCGTCATCCCGCCGTCCTCTTGCGCTGCCCCGCCTTGCCCTGCCCCTCTACCGTTAAGTCGAGCTGGTCGGCCTTTGCACGAATAAACACGTTTGAGCTTTTGTGAGTCATTAATTGCGTTTTAGCGAATTTTGTGAATAGAAGCATTCGAGTTGTCGCAACAAATAATTAGAGAATCGCTGTATTTAGTGGACGCGATCTGCCGCGTCTGGCACCCAATATTTTGTATCGCAAGTCAAATATTTCGTGCGAGGGACCCGTTCGAGAGGCCCGACACCTTACTCTCTCCCGTCCCCTTTTGATCCGGTTTGCGCCCGCGCGCAAAAAGCCGTGACAACCCTTGATGACAATCAACCATGATATCGAACAGTTAGTCAAGTCATGCAGTACTTGCGCAGCTATTAAGCACAACCCCGCCAAGGCACCACTTCATCCATGGGAATTGCCGCAGGCCAATTGGGATCGCATCCAAATCGACTATGCCGGTCCCTTCGAAGGATACCAGTTCTTATTATGCATGGACGCTAAATCGCGTTGGGCTGAGATTGAAATTGTTCGACAAGTTCCAACTTCGAATATAACAATCGATCTTTTGGATGAAATCTTCGCTGTCCATGGGTTTCCAAAAATAATTGTTTCAGATAATGCCGCCATCTTTACCAGTAGTACGTTAAAAGAATATTGTAAATCCAAGGGCATCTGTCAGAAGTTTATTGCTCCAGGACACCCAGCACGAATGGTCTTGCTGAACGCAATGTGCAGAGGCTGAAACAACGTCTCAAGTCGATGGCCGATGATCCAAGTTCAATGAAGAAGAAGATCCAAAATATATTGTTCTGATACCGTGCTACCCCGCTTGCTTGCGGTAAGTCCCCAGCTAAGTTATACCTAAATCGCCAAATCCGTATCGAGTTTGATGCACACCGACCTAATAAATCCTCACCTAAAACAACTCCTCGTCCCGGTACACGTCACCTACAAGTGGGGAAGAGAGTACAAGTCCGTCATACTATACATAACGAACCAGTATGGAAATATGGCACAATCACACGCAAATTGGGTACACTCCATTATTATGTCACTCTGGACAATGGACCCCAAGTAAAACTTCACATAGATCTATTGAGATTATTCGAGTACATCGCGTGTTACAACGATTATCGATTTCGATTGTCGATTCCTTTTCTCACGACACGCATGCGTGGTAGGGGCTCATCACGCGCACATACATTTCTCTCTCACAGTTATATACTCTCATTCTCTGTCTCCTCAAGATAACTCTCAGCGCACAGATATTCTTGAATAAAGTTTCTGAGTATAATATAAAAGACGACACGTGTGATTATCTTGTGCCCTGACCAAGTCCTACCTGAGATATATCGCAACAAGATCAAATACGTAGCACGTTGGTCCAGAAGAAGGTCTCTTTTGATCTGTCACTGGCCGTCCGGCCTGTTCCAACTGCGGTACCACGTCTGCCAAGGCCAGCTCCAGCACCAGCGGTTGTTGTGGATAACCCAGCACCACCAGAAAAAGAGGCACCACGTCAACCTCACTATTCACCAATTCTACGTCGATCAGGACGGGAAAGACGTCAGCCATTTTATTTACGAGACTACGTTAAATAACCGTAAAATGTGAAAATGTTTCTTTCTTTTACTTTTCGTCCTTTATTTTACAGATTTAGTTTTCAATTATCAAATTCACTTTCAATTATAACTGGGGGAGACTGTTGTATCCCTATTAAGTTCATAGATGTTGCTATTGCCTGCCGCGTGATATAGGAACTCTCTCGAATCGCGCTCTGCGTGTAAGCTTTTCTCTCGAGACTGATACCCTGAGTTCTGAATAAAGGATTGTTACGCAGTTATAAATATATACGTGGCGATATCAAATTATTACCCTTCAACCGGTCCTCTCTACATTTCCTATCGAGAATACAACAAACTGTCTTGGAAAAGACTTCAATCATAGAGGTGTTTGAAAATGCATGATCCCATTTAAAAAAAATTAAGATGACCTTCAAATCTCCTGAGCACCTCCACCTGGGAAAAAATGTTTACCTCCACAAGTCCCCCTTTATACCACATAAACCTTTATACAACTTTTACTTGAAGCATTTCTTCCTATCTCCAAAACTGTGGGAGTTATTCGGGTGGCCGGTCTTAGTTGACTCACCCTGTATATTTACTTGTCGATGACTTTACCTTGGTTCTTTTATACATAGAATAATGAAAGGAATCGATTGTTGTAAAAAAACAAAAAATATTATTTTAAAAAATTTGTTTGCATTTTGCAGATTTAATTTTGCAAAATTGCAAACATAAAAATTAATATTATTATTCGATTTCTTCCATTATTCTATGTATAAAAATATAAAGGTAGAATCATCAAAAAGTGAACACTTTACGAGATATTTCATATTTTACATTAAAAATATGACAAAATTAAAAATATCTCAAGAACTTTTTAACGAAAAACAGCTTTATTACAGAGTTTTGAAAACGTCTCGACGAGATCTACAATTAAACTTTTATCGCAAGTAAAAAATCAAGTTTTTATTTAAGAAATTAGTCGCCTTTGATATTTCTTGAAAACGACATCTACGACATGACTCACATCGGAACTATATCTATGTGTCCTTCAAACGAAACAACTTTTGCCCGAAGCATTTTTTTCTATAATCATACATTAAAGTTTTTGGGTCCGGTATTGGTTAAATAAAAATGACTCACCCAGTATACGTTTAAATTATATTTTTACTTAAAACTATCAAAGAAATTTTTACTTGTGAGAAACGCATAAATAAAGTTAACTAATAATAAAAATGGGATGTAGTGAATAATGCAGATTTATTTTGTTATAACTTTAATGCGATTATATAAATTATAACATTTAAGTAGATCCGCTGTAGCATATACATATATATAGGTGTATTGTATATATATATGTAAGGAAGAAATATTAAATACAATATTGACATTGTGTAATATTTACAATATATCTGTCCATCAATGTACCACTTGCCACAACTACTAAATCTTGTGAAATCACAAAGTGTAACTTAAGCTGATATTTTTACGGAGAAGTAATTTACGACAATAACAGCCATCGCATCAAAACAGCTTTTGTTTTATGAAACATTTGTTGTTATTGTTATCTTCATTGTTACATACTGTCGAGTATGATAAAGTATGATACATATTACATACACGCTCGTGTATAAACTCGAAGTGAGAACGATCAGATATTTCGTAAATTTACTAATTTTTAACAAAAATTTTATTAAATTTCATTAGAATTTTATCCCATTTTTTGTTATAACGGGATAAATTTACTGTAATTCTCAAAGTTGTTTGCAAGAAAAATGAAGTAATATACATTCATGATCTCGAAAAAAAAGAAATGAAAAATTTGCAATTAAATGTAGAAACGCAGTTAAAAAAACTTGTCAACTTTTTGAATTTTTGTGTTAGTCCTATCTATGTAATAAACAACTGGTTTTCAGATATATTACCTACATTGGCTCTTTTATAAAGTAGTGAAAACGGTATTATTCGTTGATAATAAATACGAATTTCAATGTCAAAAGGTATGCGAAATTAATCACTGTTATTTGCAGGATCAAATTCAGAAACTCGGCTTTGAGAAAAAGGGGACTCATTATACGCATACACACAATTGTATGCGTGCGTGTGCACTCGCATGTATGGTTAATTCTACTTATACTTGACGAAAAAACTACAGATTATATGTATACAGACCACCCGTCCCACCCAATTTTTTCGTAAATGTGAGGTGAGAGGAAATTGAAAAAAAATGTTAAGTCCTATATCCTATTCGAAAAATTGAGTGAAGGTATTTTCGTTTTCCGGAACCGAAAGTAGTGGCTAGTGTGGTCAACTTTAAAATTTTAAATAAAAACATATGTCGTGTAGGGTATCGTTGGACAGACCTTGAAAAAAGAAACATCTTTTATTTGAACATAATCGCAATATCTCAATCTGTTGAGGAGAAACAACTGGAAAAGGGAATGGTGATGGTGTCGTAATAATAACGAAGTTTCATATCTGAAACGAGAAATATTACTTTTATTAAGCTACAAAGCCACTACTTCCGGTCAGTTTCGGAAAACGAAAATACCCTTATTCGATTTTTCGGATAGAATATAGGGCTTAACATTTTTCTCCAATTTTCTCTCACCTCGCGTTTATGAACAAATCGAGTGGGATGGGTGGTCTGATACACCCCGTATACCTAGAGGAAAGTCCTCTATTATGAGATAGGCTCTTAATATGCGATAGCGAGGTTTCTGCTAAACTAATAGGCCTTATCAGTTGATTTCACCATGAACTTATTGCCCTTGGAGTAAAATCTATTTAGTAGAAAAATTCATTGTTTGATCGTGCGTGTAGTCGTTGCAGAGAAAGAAATTGTGAAATTGAATGTTGTCAAGTGCCGTGGATATGAGACTTTCAACCTTGTTTATTATATAATTAATAAATATTTGGCAATGAGTTCTGCATGCAGCGATAGAGTAAGGTCGAATTAATAGGAAAATACGGGATATGTTGAGTTGCTCAATTGTAGAGATTAGATTTGGTGATCGCGAAACCGCAAGGCGTGGGGCTCGTAACATGAGATACTCAGGGTACTCCTGGGTTGCTGGAGTATGAAAGTTATTGTACAGTAATAAAATAAGAGAAAATACTATATTAACGTTAAGGGAAGGTTTATACGAAATTATAAGTGTGTGCTGACTTTGATTTGAGGGGGAAGGATGGAGGGGGCAGATTAGGTACAATATTGGGTATAAGTGTGTTTACGATTGTTGCAAATGTGCTTCTCTCCATTACATTTGTCTTTCAGAAACTTTAAATAAAGTTGTCTAATAACAATATGATATATTTTGCACTTTATTAGCGATTTCCCGGGGTCTCTCATATTAAGAGCACACTTTTTCGATTTTGCCAAAAGCTTATTTTTTACATTTTTCTAATTTTCAGAAAAATCAATATTAAAATTAAATTTTACATTTTAGCATCTTAAAGCTTATTAAATTCCTTTCAAAATGACCTACTATGTTTTTCAATTCTGCCCATAGACTTCCAATAGACTGCCAATACAGGTGGTATCTCATAATCGGGGACTTTCCTCTATACTTTATTATACATATAACTTTTTATAAAAAAAAAAAATTATATAATTTTATATATAACTTTATATAACTTTTATTCTGTATCTTATGACATATATCCTTAAATTAATATACATATCATAAAATATAAAATAATTTCATAAAATAAAAATATGTGCCAGATTTTTCAAATTGGTCTATTACCTTTTTAGAGTAATTTTCATGTCACGATAGACACATAGCGGAAGAGAAGAGTTATAATTAATTTTTCCTTTCCAATAATCGCAAAAACATCAATCATAAATTATTCGAAAATTTGTTTATTTCTAAAGTAAGCGTGTACTTAAAAATGCAATTTTTGTTCGGGGCAGAGGGAACGTTTGGTTATTCATACAATTGAAATGTGATCATTGATATAAAGACATGGTTGTAGCACGAGAAATTAAATTCATATAAAATATATTATTATTAATGAATGTCTTGCACCTTTAACTTGCAGAATAACATTGATCGTTTTCGCTTCAAAGTACTGATATATTCCAAACATTACTTTCAAAGAAAAAAAGGAATAGCGCAAATTACAGTTCTCAAAGTATCTAATAATCTAATCGATGAGAAAAAAACAATATATTTTTGCTTTCTTAAGAAAATATAATTGTTATAAAGAATTAAAACAAGTAATCCGTAGATATTTAATGCCAAAAGAAACTAATCTGTATTCGGACATATATACGTGTTCACATCTTAGCCGTAATACAATTATCTGTTATATTAAGACGATTTTTTTTACGGAGGAAAATAGATCATTCAACGTTTTATATAGATAACGTTGTAAATACATCTATGTCTATTAAATCTATGTCCAATCGTTTCGATACATAACTCAATTGACCAGATTTAAAAGACTATCTCGTATTAGCGCAGTAATGTTCTACGATTCTAAATTCGCAGTAATGTTCTACGACTCTAAATTTGTTGTACAATACGTAAAAATAAGATGTCACCTTTGGTCCCATTGCTAGAAACTTACCGTTAATTGCGAAAATTAGGACATGTTAGTACTCAATATTAAATTTCTATTAGTACCGATATCGAGCCGTCCACAACTAACTTTAGCGTTTAACATCTTTTTCCTTTTTAAATTTTAATTTATATAGATCACACCAAAGCTAGAATTGAACGGTTCTACCGAACTAAGAAGAAACAATCTAACTTTGTCTCCATCTCTGTTTCCTCCTGCATTAATGAATGAGCAATATCAAGTTGATGACTATTCAAGTAAATAAAATAAAAGTTACCCATCTCAATCTTCCTCTACAATTAAGCAAACGTCGAACATGTCTTGAATAGTATGTACATCTTCTGTTCTGTCGCGAGTTTTGGTTATCGCAACGGTTATCTTTTGTACATCATATTTACACGCGATCAACGTGACGCCATTATCGGATTTTTAATCCGGTTTAGTTAATATTATCGAGAATATATATGTCATTTACATCTTAATGACTGATATATCGCAAAAATAAATTTCTTACTTTCTGTATATTAAATGCTAAAAGCAAAAAAAACTAATACTTTTCTCTCGGGTATCTCAGTTATTATATGTAAAAATATATAAATGAGCTTCGAAAAATATTTCATCTTATGCGGCTTATTATATAGCGGAATAAATCAGTGATTAAATAAGTACCTGAAGTGATTGTTATAAATACTTTCGTACTAACCCTAGAATACACTATTACAAAGCAAAGGTGAGTAATAATTATATTACCACTAACATTGCAAATGCATGATATGTATAGATATTTTCTCCTATTTCCAAGCTGAATTGCACTATATAATATTCTTTACATTACAAAATTTTAATTTCCTATTTAGACATGCCGGTTTTTTTTAAATAAGAATGCTGCGATAACGCACGATTTTCACTCTTATCAGCTTTGAAGGTCTACTAATCAGGTAATTCTGATGTTAAATACCTATTAGTAATGTTTGTATATATAAAATATAAAGAACAAATGTACAGAACAAAAAACCTTACGAATCTAATTTTTTTACATGCATTCCGAAAAGCCTCTAACAGTATTCTAAGGTTAAACAAATTTTTTGTCAAAACTATTTGCATATGTCTTTTGTAAACGAAACAATCTTCGTAAGAGTGTCCCATTTTAATGTCCCACCTCAAATAACTCTTATTTTTGATTGTAGAAAAAAATGTTTCAGACAAAGTTGCATGGTTTTGTGGAAGACATAAGATGGTGCCATTAGTTTGACCTTGAATAGTTGCTTAAAGGATACATGAAGGTCACCTTCAATTTCTTAACTGATACCACCTACTTTTCATTACATATTCTTCTAGCTTACATCGAGAGCTTTCCAAAACAATTAAGTACCTTTTCGTTAAGTACTGTTTAAGTTATAAGGCAAGATCGGGGCACGATCCGGCCGGTCAAGGCGAGATGAAAAGCACGATCCGGCCGGTCAAGGCAAGATGAATAGCACGATCTGGACGGTCAAGGCAAGATCAAAAGCATGATCCGGCCGATCAAGGCAAGATCGGGGCATGTTTACAATTATTGTACGTGTTCGAAAAGACCGCCATTTACTTGGATACAAATGCCCAACCTACGGCGAAAATCATCCCGCACTTTTTAAAGGATATCTGCGTTTATGTTCGTACATGCCTCTCGAATACGCTCCTTCATGTTTTCCGATGTTGTAGCCTCTTCCGCATGAACTTTTTGTTTTATGTATCCTCAAAAGTAAAAATCGAGAGGGGTTAAGTCAAGTGATCTTGGTGGCCATTCATGAGTCCGATTACCCATTCCAATCCATCTATTATTAAATCTATTATTTAAATAATTTGTAACGTTTCGAGACCTGTGAGCTGGTGCTCTATCCTGCTGAAACCACATTCGGTTGAGCAAGTCATTATTGACATGTCTCAAAAGGTTGGGCAGATCATTCTGAAGAAATGCTAAATAGTTTTCCGCGTTTAGATTCCGTTCAAAAAAATTTGGACCAATGATGTTATTTCCAAGAATACCTGCCCAAACGTTAATAGACCATTGTCTTTGAAAATTTTGGCTTATTTGCCAATGAAGATTTTGATCAGAGTAATAATGATAATTATGTCTATTAACGCCCCCTCTGTTACCAAACGTGGCTTCATCAGAAAAAAGCATCTCTGCGATAAAATGTGGGTTTCTTCTAATTTGATTCAAGTTCCCAGTTACAAAATGCAAGCGTCGCTCGAAATCCCTCTGTTCTAATTGCTGGGTTAGATTGATATGGTGGAGGTGGAATCTATTTATTTTAAGTATACGATTTGCTGTTGATTTCGATATGCCGTGTTGTCTCTCGATTTGTCTGGTGGAAATTTGGGGATTCAATACAGGGGAAAGGCTGTATGCTGAAAGGTATCCTAACAGACGTCATCCGTGTAGAAAAACCATGAGAAAACTCACCGAGAGAGCACAGCAGGGCAGTTTAAAAAGGATACAGCAAAAAACGGGGCCAAATGCGGAAAATTCATTGGTTGTTTTTAGTGCCGCTGTATTGAATCCCCAAATTTCCACCAGACAAATCGAGAGACAACACGGCATATCGAAATTAACAGCAAATCGTATACTTAAAATAAATAGATTCCACCCCTACCATATCAATCTAACCCAGCAATTAGAACAGAGGGATTTCGAGCGACGCTTGCAATTTTGTAACTGGGCCTTGAATCAAATTAGAAGAAACCCACATTTTATCGCAGAGATGCTCTTTTCTGATGAAGCCACGTTCGGTAACAGAGGGAGCGTTAATAGACATAATTATCATTATTACTCTGATCAAAATCCTTATTGGCAAATGAGCCAAAATTTTCAAAGATAATGGTCTATTAACGTTTGGGCAGGTATTCTTGGAAATGACATCATTGGTCCAGACTTTTTTGAACGGAATCTAAACGCGGAAAACTATTTAGCATTTCTTCAGAATAATCCGCCCAACCTTTTGAGACATGTCAATAATAACTTGCTCAACCGAATGTGGTTTCAGCAGGATAGAGCACCAGCTCACAAGTCTCGAAACGTTACAAATTATTTAAACAATAGATTTAATAATAGATGGATTGGAATGGGTAGTCGGACTCATGAATGGCCACCAAGATCACCTGACTTAACCCCTCTCGATTTTTACTTTTGGGGATACATAAAACAAAAAGTTTATGCGGAAGAGCCTACAACAGCGGAAAACATGAAGGAGCGTATTCGATAGGCATGTACAAACATAAACGCAGATGTCCTTCAAAAAGTGCGGGATGATTTTCGCCGTAGGTTGATCATTTGTATCCAAGTAAATGGCGGTGTTTTCGAACACCTACAATAATTGTATACATGCCCCGATCTTGCCTTGATCGGCCGGATCATGCTTTTGATCTTGCCTTGACCGTCCAGATCGTGCTATTCATCTTGCCTTGACCGGCCAAATCGTGCTCTTCATCTCGCCTTGACCGGCCGGATCGTGCTTTTGATCTTGCCTTGACCGTCCGGATGGTGCTTTTGATCTTGCTTTGACCGGCCGGATCGTGCTTTTCATCTTGCCTTGACCGGCCGGATTGTACTTTTTATCTTGCCTTGACCGGCCGGATCGTGCCCCAATCTTGCCTTATAACTTAAAAAGTACTTAACGAAAAGGTACTTAATTGTTTTGGAAAACTCTCGATGTAAACAGGTGGTTTTACTTAAGAAATTGAAGGTGACCTTCACGTGTCCTTCGAGCAACTATTCAAGGGCAAACTAATGGCACCATCTTATGTCTCCCACGAAACCATACAACTTTTGTCCGAAACATTTCTTTATCTACAATCAAAAATAAGAAAGGTATTTGAGGTGGGACATTAAAATGGGACACTAATTCTCATATTTTTAATGATATTAAAAGAATAAATGATATAGATCTAAATATAATATGGATTATAGAAGAAATGGAAAAAAACTTGTGAATCCTGGAGCATTATCGCTACATATAATTTTAGCTCAGATTGTCCTATTAGTGGCTATACGGCATACGCAATTAGTATTGCCTAGTATCTCTCTGTAGTCTGAAACAAAAAAAAATATTTTCTCTACTTTAATTAATTTAATTCCATAATAATCATATTTTATTCTTAAAAGAAGTTTATAAACATTATATATGTTAGAATTTCTATTGAGTTTTACTACAAAAAATAGAAATAACACGAATAAATTTATATAAAAAATATTCATTTTTAAAACTGTATATGTATGGTATATCAACGTTAAAAATTGAAATTTTAATTTTAATTACAATTGTAGTAATTTTTAAAATCGACCCAACTGGCCATGTTTATTAATAGGATGTTATCTAGAATTTAGAATTTATTGCGACAAATATTACCCCAGCCAGGGTTTGAACCTGGAACCTCCCGCTTTCCGTCCAGGCGTCGTCCACATCCTATTAATAAACATGGCCAGTTGGGTCGATTTTAAAAATTACTACGTTTTTAATTATTGGCTGGCGACGAGAAGTTCTTAATTTGTTTAATTACAATACCAGTAGGTATTAATTACTCAATTATTAAAGATGAAATGTTGTGCGATCTTAACAAAGCGTTTTATTTTAAACAAGACAAAATTATTATTTTGATGACACTATATACAGGGTGAGTTATTTTAATTTACTACCCCCAAAAAATTTTTTATTTTTTATTGTAGAAAAGAATGCTTTAAACAAAAGTTGTTTGGCTTAAAAAGGGACACATGATTCCGATGTGAGTCACGTGGTAGATGTCGTCGTTTTCAAGAAATATTAAAGGCGACTAATTTTTTAAATAAAACGATTTTTTCCTTGAGATAAAAGTTGTAGATCTCGTCGAGACGTTTTCAAAACACTATGATAAAGCTCTCTCCGTTAAGAATTTCCTGAGATATTTTAAATTTTGTCATGATATTATTAATTTAAAATACAAAATATCTTGTAAAGTATTCATTTTTCGATGACTTTACCTTGATACTTTTATACGTAAAATAATGAAAGGAATCAATTGTTGTAAAAAAAAAAACAGAAAAAATTATTTTAAAAAATTTCACTGCATTTTGTAGACGCATTCAATTTTGTAAAATTGTAAATGTAAAAATTAATATTATTATTTAAATCCTTTCATTATTCTACGTATAAAAGTATCAAGGTATTTCATCAAAAAGTGAATACTTTACGAGATATTTCACATTTTAGATTAAAAGTATCATGACAAAATTTAAAATATTTCAGAAAATTCTTAATGTAAGAGAGCTTTATCATAGTTTTTTAAAAACGTCTCGACGAGATCTACAACTTTTATCTCGAGGAGAAAATAAATTTCCATTTATAAAATTAGTCGCCTTTAAAATTTCTTGAAAACGACGACATCTACCACATGACACATCGGAATCATGTGTCCCCCTTCAAGCCAAACAACTTTTGTCTGAAGAATTTTCTTCTACAGTAGAAAATAAAAAAGTTTTTGGGGGTGGTAAATTAAAATGATTCACCCTTTATAATCTCAATTAATGAGACTAAAACTAGAATTCTGTAGTTTTATAAATAATAAAACCAAAATATTATGTAGGTGATAAAAAAATTCAAGTTATATAAGTAGACTATAAAAAATGACAGAAATGTGGAATTCTAAAACAAACAGATTTAAGGTAGTTGGCTCGCAACAATACAATCCAAAATTTTATACTCTAAATCGACGTGAAAACATCCGACTATTAACAGTTATAGGCTGAAAACTGGGATAATTCTGTCCCTACACACAGAACAAAAAACTTCTTTTATTTTTCTCTTCCAGTCGTTTCTTTACTTTAAATAGTCACGAAAATTGATGTCTATATATTATTGTATTTCTAAATCTAAACGGTCAATAATTTTGGTTTTTTTTCTTAGTATTCTTAAAATGTCCTTCTACTAGTTCTACTATATATATCCGTTTTTCATCACTTTCTTAAGATTCGTTCTAATTATTAAAATACGAGATTTCCGTATGCTTTGTGTATGCAATACATGGAAAAAATGCAATTTTTGATAGCAATTATCTCGCGTTTAAGACGATCAATTACTTTTAATTTGTACAGACATGTAGATACCACATTTATTAACATACAATAAAATTTTCAAATTTTTCTTAAAAATTGCGATTGACGGACCAACTACCTTAAAAAAAAAGACATATTTTAAAAGTCTCGATTCACGTGTATTAATCTTTTGCAGTTCTAATATGCAGTTCTATATCTTTGCAGTCGAATTGGTCTTGAAACAATGCATTATGGTAGTCTGTCGCATAATTCTTCAAGCATTTGAATTTGTACACAATTACAGTCGGTGAACTATATTTCGGTCGAGATCTTTACAGATTTTTCTGAGTAACAAAATTTTTTTTATTTATGTTAGACTTCCCGATTAAACGAAATAGGTACTTGGCCTATATAGATACGGATATTAGAGAACAATCTCTGTGTACTTGATCTTCGTTCATTTTCGAGAAATAATTTAAACTGCTTAATAATATTAATAAAAGGCTTAATAATCTTAAAAGTTTACTGAATATTTTTTCTGAATATTTTTACTAAAATTGTTTTTATCTTAACACCTTTAGTCTTATTATTTCAGCTTATTTTATATTTTATATTTCGATAATAATTGCAAAGCAATTCGAATCTTTATACGATTGCATTGTCCAGGAACCACTAAAAGAAGGGGATTCCGAAGCTCATATACATATATGTATGCAGAGTGGGGCATTTAAAGTATTACAAGCTGTTATCTTTCTAAAAATATACACATAATATTAAAAAAATATTTTTTAGATAACAGCTGAAAGAACACATAACATAATAATATTTGTTTGACCTTAGATATCTATATCTATAGGCGTCAAGATTATGTGAAGGTCACTAAATTTTTTAAATAAAAACCCTTATTTTTTACTGTAGGGATTATCTTCTTTTATTAATTAATTTGAACAACTTTTATGTAAAACATTTTCTTATTTGCCCAATATTTTTTTAAATATTTGAGGAAAACTTGGTAATTTTTTCAATATTTAGCTTATAATATCTCGATAAGGTAAACATGCATTAAAGGTTACACCTCGCCGATTTTAACGCCACTTAAATATGTTGTAGGGGAGGTCTTTCTGTTGTGAGTAATTCTACGCAAGAAAAAAGTGAGGGACGGCATTGGTTTAGAAGATATAGCAAATTGAAATTTGCTTAATTGACAGTTATTTTTAGTATAATGAAATATATATACCCCCCCCCCCCCCACATGGGTCGGGGGGGAGTAAACCTCGCTTTACAACTTACAAAGTACATGCGTGGACTGAGGAGCGTGTTTCACAGCGTCGGAAGAGTGCGGGGGGGGGGGGGGCTTCGCCCTTCGATTTTTAATAAACACCGATTTTTTGCTAAAACCTTCCAAAGGTTACTTGGGAAAATTACCTCTATAATATACATATGTCAAGATCAAAGTCATCGGCGTGGTGTAACTTTACAGTATCTAATAAAATTCAAAGGCCCCCCGCACCCCCCCCCCCCCTGTAAGGAGTGAATCTCGCTTCAACTTACAATTTGCATAGCAAGGTTCACTCCTTACGGGGGGGGGGGGGGGTGCGGGGGGCCTTCGAATTTTATTAGATACTGTAAAGTAACACCACGCCGATGACTTTGATCTTGACATATGTATATTATAGAGGTAATTTCCCTAAGTAACCTTTGGAAGGTTTTAGCAAAAAATCGGTGTTTATTAAAAATCGATGGGCGAAGCCCCCCCCCCCCCCCGCACTCTTCCGACGCTGTGGAACACTGTGGGTTCGGTTGCTCGGTCTCCTACTGCGGCTCGCCGTCACCCGCGTCCGCTATTGGCTCGCTCGTCACGTCGTCCGGCAGCTCCAGCTGTTCCTCTTCCGGCGCCGGCCCCGAGTCACACGCCTCTATACACGTGTTGTCGGCCACCGGCTCCTCTGGCGCTGCGCCTCCATGGGGCTGCTCTTCACCCTCATCTGCTCGGGTCGGTGGCTCCGGCTCGGCGGTGGCACGCCGTGCCAGCGTAACGTGAACATCGGTCCCTCGGGAGCGACATCCATCCTCACCCGGAATGGAATCACTCACCCAGACCTCTGTGGAACACGCTCCTCTGTCCACGAATGTACTTTGTAAGTTGTAAAAGTGAGGTCCATTCCCCCCCCCCCCCCTGACTCCTGTGGAACACGCCCCTTTGTCCACGCATGTATTTTGGTATATTAATCTCTCATGTACATATATGTATATCTCATAATACTTAAAATAACTTTTATATTTTTCAAGCTTTTTTGTTAATAACTTTTTAATAAACACCGATTTTTTGCTAAAACCTTCCAAAGGTTACTTAGAAAAATGACCTCTATAATATATGTCAAGATCAAAGTCATCGGTGGTGTTACTTTATAATATATAATAATGTATAGATTCTTTCACTCCTCGCGGAGCATTAGGGCCTCCAAGGAGGTTTCAGTAATCGCTTTAAATTCAGATGTGCGGGTGATTAGCCCACAGCACCCTGGCATGGTGGATATTGCCATATAGTGTTTAGACCAACGGTTTAACGTCTCTTCCGAAAGACGGAGCCCAGTTTTTCCCATTTGAGAATTTTTCTTGCATGGGGGGCGCAGTTTCTGGAAATAAATTCCAGTGTACTCAAGTGGACTCGAACCCGGTTCTCC
This sequence comes from Harpagoxenus sublaevis, assembly GCA_030770355.1. Taxonomy (NCBI): domain Eukaryota; kingdom Metazoa; phylum Arthropoda; class Insecta; order Hymenoptera; family Formicidae; genus Harpagoxenus; species Harpagoxenus sublaevis. The sequence goes on along the minus strand of JASTWR010000362.1, from coordinate 95,231 downwards.
GGATTGTGAGTCTGGCGCTCTACCACTAGACCACACTGCCGCCTAATATCTAATAAAATGCATTAAAATTCTGAAATTTCAATTTGCTATATCTTCTAAACCAATGCCGTCCCCCACTTTTTTCTTGCGTAGAATTACTCAGGAAGACTTCCCCTACAACATACTAAAGTGGCGTTAAAATCGGTGAGGTGTAACCTTTTATGCATATTTACCCTCGATAATTGTTTACCAGAGGGAAAAGTGGTACAGGACCAAGTTGAACCTACGACACCTGGAAGATATAAAACGTAGCCAACGTAGCATGTGGAAGCATGTCAAAATATATCGGCAACAATATAATAATATAATAACATCTACCTAATTTTACACGCACAATTTTTGTTTGACACACACACACACACGCGCGCGCGTGCGTGTAATACGACTGAGCAACCTCCTCGCGGTGTACCTATATCGGATAATACGAATAACGGCGGTATGTCTACTTTAAAGCTTTATATCTCGGGAATGGCTCGTCCAAAAAAGACATAAGTAGGTAGTATTTTGAAAATGTTTCGACGTCAGCTACAATAATATGCAATAAATCGTACAAGTTCGGATTAAAAAATTTAAAATTAACCCTGACAGATGCTTTCAAGGTAATTGCAAGTTGAGTCAAACAAATGTTAGTACCACCTGTCCCTCTTGATATCCTATAACTTTTGTCTAAAACGTTTTTTATTTCCGTTAATTTCCACATTTATCTCGAAATGTTTGCCTGGAGAAATTAAAATATTCCAAAGAAGAACTTCCAATGAGCGCTTTATCTCTCACATCATATACTTACATTTTTTAATTTTTTATGTCCGCCGAAGTTCCGAATGGACTCCAATAGCACATCCCTAGGATCTAATTGGACCGGCATTGATTTGGGTCTCGCGTTGGAATTCTTTAGCATCACTCCTGTTATCACCGGCATTGTTGGAGGTTTAGAAGACTGCACATTCTTGTTAAAGCCATCAACCATTGACAGTTCGTTGTGGCTTATTTGATCATTATTCATCTTAGACTCAGTGGTGGGTATCTTAAATCCTTTTACAACTGGCATCGGTGGATTAATCTTTATAGTATTGTTGATGTTACACCTGAGGGGCATTTCATTCTGCAATACAAGATTCTGGCTCGTCCCATTTACGCCTATGACGGATGTGAACCTTCTCAGCCGTGAGTTCTGCTGAACGCCGTGCGTCTCGGGCTGATTTTTAAATGAGAAGTCGTCTTGGTTGGTTGCCTTCGTAAACCAGGCATAACCGTTTTCTTTAACGTTCGAGTTCGTGATTTTTTCTATCTCGTTCGGTTGCACATTGCGATGACCCGCCGAGGATCTATTAATATTGGAGCGTTTGGGTTTCTGCTTAAAATTTCCATACTGATCGAATGTCTTTGTTAATTCTTTGAAATTCATCGGTGTAGTATCGATTTCGTTCTCATCGCTTTTTAGCATTTCCTTCGGCGTTTTAACAGAAGTTCTCTTCAGCTCGACCCCCATCACGATGGGTCTATCTTCGTTTTTTGTCAAATTGGACGTTGTGTTAACTTGATTTGATAATTTAAAATTTGACGCTGTCGTATGTGCGATTAACTTTTTTTGGACTAATTCGTCGGGATTTTTATTTGCCAAAGAATCGATGTTGAATTCGTGCTTAGTGATATTATTCTTATCAGCGCTGCTGGTATAGTTCGTAGTATCTTTTTCGTTTTTCGTGCCATTAATGTTAACAATGGTCTTACTGTCATTAGTCGTATTGCTTCTTCCCAGCTTGTAATCATTGTCCGTTTTGATTTGAACGTTGACGCTGGGTCTTTCCGACCAACTGCCCAAACTGATCGCAGGTGGACCGGTATAAACGTAACGTTTTGGGTCTTCCTCTTTCACCGATAGTTTATATTCCGAGTCTAAGGATTCTCGAGATTCGTGTTTCGAAACTGCATTCATTTTAACCGAATATTCGTTGGACTCGGCCTCGTATCTGCTAAAAAATTATTTTGTTATTACCAAACAAATTTGCAAAATAAAAATATGTAACTATGCGTATATTTATTTGTATAATATATCAAAAGTGTGGAGAGCTAAATAATCGTAAAGTTAAATTGATACATTTAAAATACGATATATTAATGTTGCAAGAATTAATTAAGACAGAAATTGTAGAATACCCGGATAGATAGATTTTTCGTTTTATTAATATTCTCTTGTTATCACTATTTTGCGATTTAGAAAATAACTTTTTATGATTTTTATTCATTTTTAAGATTGAACATGTTGAAAGAACGAAGGAACTCGATCAATGATATTAGACATTTTATAATTTTTTATGGTAATTATTTAGATTAACTTACCCACCGCCAATGTTGTCAAGGTCACTCTCTTGAGTGACCTTTAGAAGCACGCGCTCGTTTTTTATTAAAAAGTTATTAACAAAAAAAGTTTGAAAAATATAGCAATTATTTTGAGTATTGAAAGGCATAAACGACTAATATGTACGTGGAAATAGTACATCCTATATGAACAAAAAAAAGTCATTTAAAGCAGTAAATCGTTGATATATTGAACAGTCTTTTTGCTAAAGCAGAGAATAGTTGGTATAGAAAAGTAGGATACATACAATTTTATGTGTTAGAAAGCCTAAATGTAAAGTATTCTCTGCTTTAACTATAATTGTATGATTATAATTGTAAACTATCTTTAATTATACAATTATAATCATACAATTATGGTTAAAGCAGACAATACTTTATATTTATGCTTTCTAACATATAAAATTGTATATATACTTTTCTATACACCAACTATTCTTTGCTTTAACAAAAAGACTTCAATATATCAACAATTCACTGCTTTAAATAACTTTCCTTTGTTCATACATGTACTATTTTCACATACATATTAGTCGCTTATGCCTTTCAATATTTAAAATAACTGCTATATTTTTCAAACTATTTTTGGTTAATAACTTTTTTATAAAAAACGCGCGCGGGCTAAAACCTTCTGAAAGTCACTCAGGAGGGTGACCTTGACAACATATGTCAAGTTCAAGGTCATTGGAAGTGGGTGTTATTCTAAATAATTACCCTTAATTGGTATATATGGGGTTTTGGAGTCGCTGATTACGAATATAGAGTCAGTTTTTGAAAATTTTTAAAATTTAAAATGTCGAATCTCCGACATGCCGCACTGAAAAGGTAAAAATGGTCTCACAATCAGTCACTAATTGAATTCAGAGGCTTTTAGGATCGCTGATTACGAATATGGAGATTTTGCATTAATTTGCAATTTTTAAAAGTAATTTTTATTTTTTTGCAATTTTAGTCCGCCATATTGGATCCGCCATTTTTAATTTTTGTATTTTTATTTCATATTCAAAATCACCAACTCCAAAATCAGCGATAAAACCTTAGATACCAAAGGTAAAAATTTGCATGGTTTAGTTTTTGGCCGTAGAATTACGTGGTGATATCCGTTTGCTATCAAAGTGTAGGGAAAATGGATAAAAACCCCAAAGATGAGCCATTAGACCCCATTTTTAAATACAGCATGACTCGGCGCAAAAATGGGTACGTGGGGCGTGTTGTCAAGGTCGCTGAATACGAAATCTGAGGTCAGGATTACAAAATTCAATATGGTGGATCCAATACAGTGGTCGCTGTTGAACTAAGCGTTCTCGTTTCCTTAGCGCGATGTAATCGTGCTAAAATGGGGCAGGTTAACAAATCTATGCTGTTTCACTTTACTTTAGTTTTCACACTCTTTGGTTTATTTCTGTTGAAAAGAATATCGACTTGTAACGACTTGCACGTGAGCCGGTAGAGACAGAACTGAACTGAAGATAAGTAAGTATATAGAAATAAAACTCTTCTTGGTAATTATGCATTTTAGGGGAGGCACCTCCGATCACCTTGACCTTGACATATGTTGTCAAGGTCACCCTCCTGAGTGACCTTCAGAAAGTTTTAGCCGGCGATCGTTTTTTATTAAAAAGTTATAAACAAAAAAGTTTGAAAAATGTAGCAGTTATTTTGAGTACTAATAGACATAAATGACTGATATTTATGTGGAAATAGTACATGTATGAACGAAGGAAAATTATTTAAAGCAGTGAATTGTTGGTATATTGAAAGGAAAGTTATTTAAAGCAGTGAATTGTTGGTATATTGAAAGGAAAGTTATTTAAAGCAGAGAATAGAGAGTATGTGCTTCAACTTACAAAGCACATACTTTTAAAGCGCAAATTATAAAAGTTATAACTTTTTAATAAACAATAACCGCCAGCTAAAACTTTCTGAAGGTTACTCAGGAGGGTGATCTTGACAATATATGTCAAAGTCAAGGTGTTTATGCCTTTCAATACTCAAAATAACTGCTATATTTTTTGAACTTTTTTTGTTAATAACTTTTTAATAAAAAACAAGCGCCGGCTAAAACTTTCTAAAGGTCACTCAGGAAGGTGACCTTGACAACATATGTCAAGGTCAAGGTCATCGGAGGTGCCTCCCCTAAAATGCATAATTACCCTCTTCTTCTTCTTTCCTTTATGATGGCTCCTGGTCCCTCTTGGTCCAATGCAGCCAGAATAATACTCGACGAGTCCCGCGGCTCCATCCACACGTCAGCCGCTCGAGACTCCGCGCAACGCCGCCAATGTTGGCAACGCTGACTTCGCGAATCACGACTCTTTACTCGGGGAACCTCCCCGTGGCGAACTCACACATTAACCCGTACTCTACAGGTCGATATTGCAGGAACGCAGGAATGATAGAAGGAGTCTGCATAATTTTGCAGAGGGACTTTTCAAAAACGGGAATATATCAATAGGATTATACGGAAAATTAACTCTAAAGAATCTAATAATATTACGCGCCTTTTCTCTAGTTAGCGGACAATAAAAAATTATGTGGTTGATATCCTGTCTCGGATCGCCGCAATCGCAACCGGCGGATACTACAATGTTTTTCCTATTAAGAGAGTAATTCAAATTATAATGATTACTACGGAGACGATTAATCATTACTATCTCTTTTCTTTTAAAAGGTGAATGCAGATACTAAGGTTTTGGTGAATCATCATAGAAATTCTTATGATAAAAACTACCTTTTTCTGTCGCAACATTTGCCAAATATCTTTGAAACCTCCTTTGCATACGCAGTTTGGTTATACTTCTAAAATCCGCGTAGGGAACCTTGAAATCAGGACGAAATCCTGACACCGCAGTTTCTTTGGCTAAACTATCCGCCCTCTCATTCCCAGGGATTCCCTTATGCCCAGGAATCCAAACTAGCTTCAGCACCAGGCCGTCTTGAGCCGCTTTGCATATTTTTTCCCTTAGGAGGGAAATTAGATAATTATCGTGCGAAATTTTATAAGAGACAATTGCATCCAAGACACTCTTCGAATCTGAATATATTGCCGCCTTAGGCAGACGCAGATGCAATATCACAATCAGGGCCTGAAGAATAGCCCACGCCTCCGCAGTGAAAACCGAGGCCTCCACCGGGAGCTTGTGCCTGATTAGCAATCCCAAACCAGGTGAAAACACACCTACCCCCACTGACTCCACCGAGGGGGACTTGAATCCGTCCGTGTAGAAGGCCGTAGCCTCCGATAGAAGCGATGAGAACTGGTCTCTAAAGCTCTCTACCACCTGTATCGGTGGAATTGAATCCAAATCTCTCACTTGCAAATACTCCACTTCCGGCCTGAAATGCAGTGAAGAATACGAATAATTAAACGCTGGTAATCCAACAGATCGGTACATAAAATTCCTCAAACCTTCCAATGATGTAAACGACTTCAACATCGGAATTTGGTCACAGGCAACCGCCATCCTCCTATCCGTTAACTGTCTATTACTAATATCGATAAAGTTATCTATAACCGGGTTGCGCTTTATTGAAAGATTTTTAATTATATAATTTCTAGTTAGGGATTCAAATCTCAGCGTCAGAGGAGGCTCCTTGGCCTCACATAGCATTACATTAATCGGGGTAGACATCCTGTATCCGAGGGCCTTTCTGATACATTTGTATTGTAGCCTCTGTATGACCTTAAAAATGGTGCTATTTCTTCTAAAGTTAAAAGTCTGACAACCGTATTCTATCGAACCACGAAAAATTGCTCGATAAATAGTCAACAGCGACTGCGGATGAGAGCCCCAGTAGACTCCCGTAAATGACGACAGCACATTAGCCAACTTTCTTCCCTTATCCACAATAAACCTAAAGTGTGCATTTCCCCTTAACTGAGAATCCAATATGATTCCCAGAAACCTTATCCTTTCTACTAAAGGGATCGGGCACCCGTTTACCATTAAATTAGATTTAGGAAGCCTAAATTTTCTTTTTCTTGTAAATACTACACTTTGAGATTTAGCCGGAGCAAGCTCCAAACCTTTCTGCCGAAGAAAATCAGAGACCCTTTGAAAAGCCTCCTCCATCACCCGAAACGCCTCCGTCAACGACTGATGTGTAAAAAACAGAACGACATCGTCCGCATATTGTAACAATTTAACTCCCTTTGGCAAGACCTTATTCAGTTCTCTTACATAGATATTAAACAATGTCGGACTAAGAATCGAGCCCTAAGGCGTACCTTTATTAGTCTCAAAGGGGCCCCTAAGAGATCCGTCTTCCACAACAAATATCTCCCGATTATTAGTCAAATTATAAATCATCCAAGCAATATGGGCAGGAATCCCTATTTTTCTGAGTTCCTTAAACAACAGCTGCGGATCAACGTTATCAAACGCCCCAGCAATGTCCAAAAAAACTCCCACCGTAAATTTGTTTTCTAAGAAACCGGCCCGAATACTGTTAGTTAGTATTGTTAAATTGTCATTACACGATCTAAAATTACGAAAACCAAACTGCGTATCCGGTATGACAAAGGACGATTCCAGGAACCAGCGTAATCTATTATATATACATTTTTCGAAGATTTTGAGAAGACATGACATCAGAGAGATAGGCCTTGCCCCACCAGAACTCACTTTTGGAATAAAAATCACGAGAGCTCTCCTCCAGGAGCTTGGTACACAACCTTCCTTGAGAATATTATTAAAGATCTCCAATAGCTTATTTCTGTAAGCGTTATTCAGTCTCTTAATCATCACATAGCTAATCCGATCCATACCCGCTGCTGACCTTCCCTTGCTTGTTGCAATCGCTAAGTCCAACTCCGAACGTGTAATGGGCTCGTCCATCCAGCTCTGACAATCCGGGTTCAAAACATCTTCCCTCAGCAATTCCTCCAAAGAGCCCTGCAGTTCCATAGTGCACGTCGGCGGGCACAATTTATTCAACGCGTTTGTTCTTGCCTCCTCCGAAACAGCCGACGATCCCTGTGCGAGCTCCCTGTTTTTAAAAGATCTGACCAATCTCCATACCTCCGCAACCGGTGTGATGTGGTTAAATGTGTTGCATTTTTCTATCCAGCCTTTCCTTTTTTGTCTTCTTAATTCTTTCCTGCAGTCTGCATCCTTTTTCTTGTACATCATCCAATTTTCGAGGGTTTTGTCTTGCCAATAGATATCTTGATATCTCTTCCTCATATTCTTTACCTCCTCACACTTCTCGTTCCACCAAGGGGCCGAGCTCTTGACACTAACCATCTCCTTCGCCCTTACTTGCTTTCTACCTTTCTTTCCCTCCAAAGCCTCCAATGCCGCCGACACAATATCCTCCGAAATCTTCTCGTATGCCACGGCTGCACTCTCCTCAGGATTGTTTAAGCAGGCTGGGTCCCTGCTATCCAAAATCGCCTCGAATCTCAACAATTCCTCCCTCTTCAAATTGATCTTGTAGCTATATCACTTATGGCGCGCAAGATCACCGCAACAAACCGTTAAGACCGGAACATGATCGCTGCCCATTGAGTCCTCGCCCGCAGTTGCCCGACAGACAGCTGCCAAATCAGCCGAAGCTATTGCTAGATCAAGAGTATTCCATCTGGTATCAAAAGTTCCAAAATGAGTATCAAAATCTTCGTTGAGAACCTCAAAGTCATATTTATCCATGCTATTAACCAAATAGTTGCCTTGTGGATTATTATCAGCACAATGCCATAACGTGTGATGTGCGTTGAAATCGCCCACCACTAACGCCGATTCAAAAGATGAGGCAAACCGAAAAATATCATCAAAGACTCGGGGGGGCGTGTGAACACTAGGGTGTCTATAAATATTTATAATCAGCAGTTTCTTATTATTAAGAACCAAAGAAACACCCAATATTTCTATGCTCGGATGCGAAATTGAAAAAACATCTACTTCCTCATATTTAACATTATTGCGAATTATTATCGCTACTCCTCTAGTACCCATTACGAAGTTATCGTTCAAAATTACATTAAAACCATTTATTAGGTATTTTTTAAATTTGTCGTGTAACGTTTCCTGAAGACAGAAAACGTCCACGTCTTCAGCTATCTTCTTATGGATCGGTAATTTGTCCCGAAGTCCTCTACAATTCCACTGCATCGTTTTCAATTTGCTGACTCTTACTGCACGTGGGCTGTGAGTGGACATGACTGTTATTGCCCCTAAGTGGCTGATTAGATAATACAACAGACTCAGCGGGGGCGACATTTCTTATCGCCTCCCTTACAATTTTTACTACCGATTCAATTAAATAAGTAACATTTAGGGGCGCAGCCTCCGTCACCGAATTCTCCTGTAGCTCGAAAGCGTTTCCTGCAATAATAGAGTTTAGTCCTTGGTTGAGAGCAGCCTCTACACAGGATGTAAGATTATCCAATGCCGTAGGGCTGAGTTCAGAATTACCATTAAAATCAGGGCTATAATTGAAATTACCATCATACTCAGGACTCACATTGAGATTGTAATTATAATTGTGATTACGATTGTAGTAACCAACCTGAGATTGCATCGTTCTTGACACCGCTGTATGCGCTTGTTTGTTCTGCAAATTCATCTTATCTGATGATTCCATTGTGTCCACTAATTCATTCGAATCTGCTGCTACCAATTGAGTCCTTCCATTAGGAAAGATAAGTTCCCTGTAGTGCTCCGCCGGGAGTCGGTATTGCGCATTATTCGTCCTTTTATTTACTGAAATCCCTCTTGCGCCGCTCACGCTGCCGTTGCTATTCTTATTCCTCGCCGTCTGCCCAGAAGTTCCACTGCGGTGTATCCCTCTAGGGCGTGACGCTATGTTAGCATATGTAGAAGTACCTGTGTCCTCTTCATTCGCGTCCAACGACAACTCCTGAAGTGGCGCAAATCTATTGCTTACTGGAACAGACTTGTCAGCATAAACATTACTCTGTTGATAATGATGGTGATAGTTATTACTGAAATTATTCTCCTTTTCTTCTCTAGCTACCGGAAGCAATGGAAATTCCGTATAGTTAGACCTAGGGTCCATCGGCCTATTTTCATTTTCTATGCGTCTCAATCTTCTGCGAGCTTCTTTAAACGTAATATTTTCATGTGCCGCAAGCGAATTAACTTCATTCTGAAAGATAACTGCTGGACAATCTGCGGACGTAGCCAAATGACCATTGCCGCAATTCAGACATTTCGGGGGTAAATTTCCCCGTGGGCAGCCTTCTCCCCCTGAATGCCTGTTCCCCCCGCACATTAAGCAACGCGGCGAACTTTTACAAATGTTACCCATATGACCTAACCTAAAACACGAATAACAAATTTTTGTCTTACTAACATACGGAGAAACTCTACACCTTATCCTGTGAATAAAAACATAATTTGGCAGGTCCTGCCCTACAAACTTAACTTGTAATGACATTGAAGAAACCGTTTCCGGCCCGTCCTTTCCTTTTATCGTACGATTCATACGTTCAATTGCGTGAATTTTAACTAAGCGACCTTCACTAGTTTCAATATACGGAATGAGAGCCTGAGGATCCCATTCGTCGGAAATGTCCCTTATGATACCCGTACGCATGACTTTAAACGCTGGAATGTACGCTTTGAGATTAGCCTTTTGTAAATATTGGTTATTAATAAGCCTATTGGCGGATTCCGCCGTGCGAACTTCCGCGACAAATCTGTTTTGTCCCGCGACTTTCAATTCTTTGTGGTCCTTAAAAACGATCTGCGAAACGAGCGACGCGACCTTCAAGCGATGCGCAGAGACATCTTGATTAGCCGACAATGGCTCTATAAAAACCGAGAACGGTGGTTTGTCCGAAGACGAATACCTAAACTGTACACGCGGCGTTTGTAGTTCCTCCTCTTTGTCTTTACGTGGCTTGTCGCCGCTATTTTTCCTATCAGGTGTCTTACGCAATTTTTGGGAGGGAAGTCGTTGTTTCTCATTTCCGGTCTCGTTTTCGCGGGCTCTCTTTCGGTCTCTAACCTTACTTAAGCCGACATTGGATATGTCGGTTATATCGTCTTCCGCATTTTCCGCAATTTCCATCACATTCGTCGCATCCGTCGCGACCGCATTGTCCACAGCCGCTGCCGCTGCACGGGCGGCCGTCACCAACGGGGAACGATCCCGGAACTCGTGTTCACCACTTGAGGATTCTCGATTCTTCCTTTCAGAAAGGGATTGGGACAGAGGAATGTTCCAGGAAGGATCCTGCGTTCGACTAACTTCTACGACAAACTTTCTCCCTGAGACTCGCGCACACTGTCGTTAGTTCCAGACAAAGTGTTCATAGGTAGAGGGGGCGGGTCGCCCTCCTCGACCCCCATCGCGCTACAGGGGCCGCGGCCCCTTTGTTTTGTCGCCAAGCCTACTGAGAAGTTTTGGATTCGCGCACCAAACAATTCAACCAACCAACAGACACAAATTCACGTAAGCTATTTCAGCTGTAATAAAACTCGATTTCGCTCAACTTAATCCGACTCGAAGGATCTCGAAGTCGAGACGGTCCGCGAGCACGTCCGTACCGTAACGTGGTTCGCGCGCGAATCAGAAATAAAACTCGACTCTCAAAATGCAAAATCCGGCCATAGACTATAATATATTAGTGACAATATCGCCATTGCCGAATCCATCCGGTAACTAGATCGCGAACCTAGCGCCACACTTCTGTGTGATTGCTATATCCAACACTCCTCCTCAATCATACTAGACCGCAACCAGAGAGAAGGATGAGAGCGGTCATGGGCGCATTTTAGCTGTCACCTTATTCCGAGGCGCCTCTATGTCCATAAAATGTGGACATTAAACTACGTAACAATGTCCACGAATCCCGTAGGTAATGTCCACGATTTTGTGGACCTCTTCCGTGCTATGTCCACGATTTTGTGGTTCTCTTCCGTGCTATGTCCATGATACTGAAAATCAATAAGGAGAATGAGTCAGACAAGGACCGACAAACAATCGCTTCGTTCTTGTCTCACGTATCACGTTACGGTGGGCACGAAGCGAGCTAGCAGCGGCGAAGCCAAATTTTCCTGTTATCCGTCTCGCTTCTCTTACGCGCTGTGTTCCGTTTAATTTCAAAAATTAATATCTCTGGTTATATCTGTCGTAGAGAAATCTTTAAAAAAGCATTTTAAAGCTGAGGAGACAATCTTTTCGAAAAAAACAGTTTAAGTTGCAAGAAATTGCAAATTCCAATTGTTATAAACAATTGAAATGATTTATTATTTTTTTCACTAAGAAGTACATTTTTTTTAAATTTTAAAATAATGCTATCTTATTTTCTACTTTATTCTGAAAGTACACATATTTTTTATTTTATGAATAAACGATGGATTCTATTTTTTATATAATTATAATGACTGAGATGCCATGCCGTTCTCGCGTCCCTGGCTTGACCAAGTGGCACAGCACATTGATTTCTTCGGAAATTTCTTGTAGGAAGAAATGTATGTATAGTATAAATGACATAATATATAATGTTAAATATATAATCAAAATTATACAAATCATATTTTTGTTATAAATATCACATTTTAATCATTATTGTGTAGTATATTCTGGTACAATAAATTGTTACTGTACTGTATAATTTGACCATTAATTTTCTTTTCTGTTTTGAAATTGCCGAGATTTTACGTAATGAATGTTATGCTCAAATTTTTCTTATTTAGGAATTTATAAAGTTATGAAGAACAGCTGTGTAAATTGCAATTTTGTTGAACTGCAGAAGATTAAAAAGTAATAGCGTGGTTATTTACAGACAAGGTAGTTGTATCGCGACAGTATCCAAAATTTTATACTCTAAATTGACGTGAAAACATCCGACTATTTACGGTTACAGACTGAAAACTTTTGGATAATTCTGTCCCTCACACACAGAACAAAAGGCTATTCTGTTATTTTTCTCCTCCAGTCGCTTCTTTACGTCGAATAATCGTGAAAATTGAGGTCTATTTGTTATTGTATTTCTAAATCTAAATGGTCAATAATTTCGGTTTTTTCTAACTAGTATTCCTAATGTGTTTTTCTGCTATAATATATCCGTTTTTTATCACTTTCTTAAATTGTCTCTAATTATTACAATCCAAAATACGAGATTTCTGTGTATGCTTTGTGCATGCAATACATGGAAAAAAACGTGAACATTGCTTCCTCATAGTTTCTAAGTGTGCAAGTAGAAACTTGAACATTACTTTCTCATAGTTTCTAAGTGTGCGAGTATAAACTTGAACATTGCTTTCTTATAGTTTCTAAGTGTGCAAGTAGAAACTTGCACATTGCTTTGTCATAGTTTTTAAGTGAGCAAGTAGAAACTTGCATATTGCTTTCTTACAGTTTTCAAGTGAGCAAGTAGAAGTTTGCACCTTGCTTTGTCATAGTTTTTAAGTATGCAAATTATAAATTTGCACATTCCTTAATCAACATTTTATTTCGCTCATAAAGCTTCCTCTATGAAGAAGCCAAATTTTTTTTTAAATATATAATTATTAGTAAATATTTATTAATTTGGCTTCCTCATAGAGGAAGCTTTATGAGCGAAATAAAATGTTGATTAAGGAATGTGCAAATTTATAATTTGCATACTTAAAAACTATGACAAAGCAAGGTGCAAACTTCTACTTGCTCACTTAAAAACTGTAAGAAAGCAATGTGCAAGTTTCTACTTGCTCACTTATAAACTATGACAAAGCAATGTGCAAGTTTCTACTTGCACACTTAGAAACTATGAGAAAGCAATGTTCAAGTTTATACTTGCACACTTAGAAACTATGAGAAAGCAATGTTCAAGTTTCTACTTGCACACTTAGAAACCATGAGGAAGCAATGTTCACGTTTCTACTTGCACACTTAGAAACTATGAGGAAGCAATGTGTAAGTTTCTACTTGCACACTTAAAAACTATGAGGAAGCAATGTGCAAGTTTCTACTTGCACACTTAGAAACTATGAGAAAGCAATGTTCAAGTTTCTACTTGCACACTTAGAAACTATGAGAAAACAATGTTCAAGTTTTTACTTGCACACTTAGAATCTATGAGGAAGCAATGTGCCAGTTTCTACTTGCACACTTAAAAACTATGAGGAAGCAATGTGCAAGTTTCTACTTGCACATTTAAAAACTATGAGGAAGCAATGTGCAAGTTTCTACTTGTACACTTAAAAAGTATATAAGGAAGCAATGTGCAAGTTCCTACTTGCATACATAAAAGTAAAATTTTTGAAAATTTTTATTATGGTTTTATAAAAAACTAGTACTTTTCTGAAAATTTGATTGCTTTAAACTCTTAATAAAATTATAATTTCTTAAAACTTTCAAATCGTAGTTTAAATCGACTGAACAAAAACACAACCTGTTTCGCACAATAGGTCATATAACGTAATAATTATTTATTCTTTTCTGGGTGTTATCCTATAAGACTTTAGAACCCGGTGCATACATTTTAATAAATAAAGTATGAATAAAGAATGCATGGTATTGAATTTGGTTAAAAATGTCCTTGGTTGCTCTTTTACAACCAAGATAGCGGGATGTATTCTTTTTAAAGAGAGGTTCCTCTTTCTTTTTTCCACCTTTTATTTTCTTAACTTCTATTTCTTCCTGTTCCCTATCTTTTTTCGTTACTTCGTTCTCAACTTCCATTTTTTCCTGTTTCCTATATTTTCTCGTTTCTTTATTTGACATATTTCATATACTGATTTGTGAAACACGTTCACTTTTTATCTCGTCTTTATGACAGCTCGTAACGTAGCAACATATATTGTAACATTAGAACGAAATTAACGGTAACATGTAATCAAACATAAAAGCACAACCTGCTTTGCGCGAAACCATATAAGATAATAATTATTTTTATTTATATTACTTTATATTAATATAATATAAATTAGTTGTAGGTACACATTAATTTTTTATTTCTACTTTAAAATAATTTTTGTGAAATATATAAAAATTAAAATTATATAAATTAAAGTTGATAATAGAAAAAATACATACAGTATTCTAAAATACATATAAATGGCTTCTATTAAATTAATATAAAAATTCACTTTTACTAAAACTGGTTTGACGCAATTTTCCTAATTTTATTATATTTTTAGGTCTTTTTTACCCCTATTTCATATACACTTCTTTATGATTTGGTTGATGTTCTTAAAATATAACTGAAAATTCCAAATTTTATTTAAAAAACCTCTACCAATTATTGCCAAATTCAGTGATCAAATTATAAAATGATGAAGAAGCAATGTGCTCTAATTTGTACACTTTTTTATTATATTGGCAATTTTTTTCTAATTCTGTTATATTTTTCAGTCTTTTCTACCCTTATTTCACATACAATTCTTTAATATTTTGTTAATTTGTTCTTGAGTTATAGCCTTTTAATTGTAAGTATACATTTAAAAAATATAGTTTTATAGGTATTATTATTCTTTAATTATATTCATCAATATCAAGAGACACGGTAGTGTCTCGCGCCAAGTACGCGCGGAGCGAGACAGCCGTGGCTCTATATACGCGACGCGACGAGTTGCGAGTACCGAGATTTTTAGATCTTGATAACCAGTGAACGGATCAAGTTCTAACTAGGCTTATCGTAAAGCTTGGACCAAATTTATATAAGAAAAGTGTTTTTATTTTTCCGCTACGTGCCCTACGAGCGGAAATATTACGATGCATAGGATAAAGTGTAAAATTTTCAATTAAGAAACGTCGACGTTCTCCGTTTGCTTCGTTCGCCACGGCGCGCGGCAGCAGCACTGGAGTTGCTGATTTTGTAACTTTCGTAGCCTTGCCGTTATGCGATGCGGCGCTGGCATTAGTTCGATCACATGTGATGTGACACATGTAAACATAACATAACCATAGAGCTGCCCATACACGTCGCGAGTCCGGCTTGGCTCGGTTTCTACTCGTTCGTGGGTGAGATGTTACGAGACGGGCTCGGCGTCCGACGAGCCAAATTTCGGGACTATTCGGGAGTGTGTGTGTGGTGAAAAACGTTTGAGTCCGCCTCGCGAATCAAACTTGTACATGTTATGGGCTGCTTTAGACGTCCGCGTCGCGTCGTCGAGATTAGATCAACGGGATCAACGTTTATAGAATCGAGACTATTCGGGAGTGTGTGTGTGTGTGTGTGTGTGTGTGTGGTGAAAAACGATCGAGTCCGGTTCGCGAATCAAGCTCGCCGAGCCGGACTCGCGAGTCAAACTCGTACATATAATTGGCCGCTTCAGACGTCCGCGTCGTCGAGAAATATTCCGTCCGCGTCGTCGCGTCCGAACACTCCGAACGGAGTACATGAGTGCTAGAGTGACAGAGTTCGCGCCTTGTGGATGGCTGGTTCCTGGAATACACCCTGAGCGAGGATGGCGAGGTTATATCTATTGTACGTATTGCTCTTTCTCGCGGTCACGCTCGCGTTCCCCGCTCGCGTTTCCCGCTCGCGTTTTCTCTCTCTTTCTCTCTCTCTCTCTCTCTCTTTCTCTCTCTCTCTCTCTCTCTCTCTCTCTTTCTTTCTCTAATAATGACTATCGAATATATCTGACAGAATTAAATCTAAACATTTTTAGTATTATAACACAAAAATTATATCTGATAGTGACATCCTTAATTAAATGTGCAGTGTAGTTTGTATTATAAATTATTAATTGTCTTATTTTGTTAACAAACTTTACTATACATATATCATCTACTATAACATTCTGCCAATAGCATCGTACATGCCAAATTCTGTATCAAATCTGTTTTTCTTTCGACAAAATTTATTAGCAAACACTGCATAATATGCTCTCGACAAACTTGACTTTGCCTAATATATTCATATTTTGTGTCTTAATTTTTTAAATGATTTATAAATTTATACAAACTACACTGCACATTTAAGGATGTCAAACTCTCAGATATAATTCTTGTAAGTTATAATACAAAAAATATTTACATTTGATTTTATTAGACATAAATGTCAATGTCGATAGTCATTATGGAGTTTGATGTATCTGTAACAAAAAGGGGTGATATCCGTACAAAATTACCTTTTACAAAAAGGTGAAAAAAAAGACGCCAAGCACGCGTGGTGTACCTTGAAAAAGTCTAAGTAGTTATCTTTGTACCTCGAAAAAATCCAAATAATATCTTTACCTTGAAAAAATTAAAGTAATATATTCCTTGAAAAAATCGAAGTAATATATTTATTACAAAAAAAAAGATGATATCTTTAAATTGCGCCAATTAAATATATATTATATCGAAAAATAACTATTGTCTTTTTAAATAATGTATTCCTATTGAAGTGAAACAATTAATGTATAAAATGTGAAAAATTTTAGTGAAAAAAACTTGGCGCTGCTAAACATGATAATATATATTAATGAAACAATTTCTATAAATGGAAAAAGTACTTTAAATTAATGTGTGAAAGTCTCTACATTCACATTGTAATTATTAATTTAATATTTTAAATTAGTTATTTATTGCTTTCAAATATTTTAAAATTTAGCAGCGCCAAGTTTTTTTCACTAAAATTTTTCACATTTTATATATTAATTGTTTCACTTCAATGGGAATACATTATTTAAAAGGACAATAGTTATTTTTCGATATAATATATATTTAATTGGCGCAATTTAAAGATATCATCTTTTTTTTTGTAATAAATATATTACTTCGATTTTTTCAAGGAATATATTACTTTAATTTTTTCAAGGTAAAGATATTATTTGGATTTTTTCGAGGTACAAAGATAACTACTTAGACTTTTTCAAGGTACACCACGCGTGCTTGGCGTCTTTTTTTTCACCTTTTAATTAAAAACCAGGCCAGTTTTCTCCACATGAGAGATCTCAATTCTCAACTTCTCGTGCAGGGAGTGCAGTTTTAAATATAAAATTTGCACACTTTTTAATTATATTGTGAATTTTTTTTAATTCTATTATATTTTTTAGTTTATTATATTCTAATTTTCTATTTCTATTATATTTTCTTTAGTTTATTATATTCTAATTGAGACTTTTCATAAATTGATGTTTTTGGACAATTTAGTATTATTTTTTGGCAACTTTACTAATTTTATTATATTTTTTTAGTCTTTTCTACCCCTATTTCATATATAATTCTTTATGATTTGGTTAATTAGTTTTTGAGTTAAAAACATTTAAAATTTCGGGGAATCCGTACATACATAAAAGCCTTATAAAGCTGAGTCTAATCAACCAAATCTTAAAGAATTATATATGAAATAAGGATAGAAAAACTGAAGAATATAATTAAATTAGAAAAGTTGCCAATAATTAATATTAAATTGTCAAAAAACATCAATTTATGAAAAGTCTCAATTATTAAGACTTGAGATGTAGTCCTTAAAAGTTAAAATTTTAAAATATTGTCAATTTTTTTAATTCTATTATATTCTTCAGTCTTTTCTACCCCTGTTTCATATATAATTCTTTAAGATTTGGGTGATTAGTTTTTGAGTTAAAGACATTTAAAATTTCGGGGAATTTGTCCATACATAAACATGAGTCTAATCAACCAAATCTTAAAGAATTATATATGAAAAAAAACCCTTTTACCGATCGTCGCCAAATTCAATACCAACCTTTCTTGAATGATACTTTATTGATTTAAAAAAAATTCAGCCCAATATCTCAAGACCACGGACATTTCTAAACAAATTAAAAATTTATTTTTAAAAAGAACCCCTTTACCGATTATCGCCAAATTCAATACCAACCTTCCTTAAATGATACTTTATTGATTTAAAAAAAAACAGCCCAATATCTCAATATTTACGGAAGTTAAAGCAACCACGGGAGTTAAAGCAACCACGGACATTTCTAAAAAAATTCAAAATTTTTTTAAAAAAGAACCCCTTTACCGATCATCACAAAATTCAATACCAACTTTCCTTGAATGATACTCTATCGATTAAAAAAAAAACAGCCCGATATCTCAATATTTGCGGAAGTTAGAGCAACCACGGACATCAAATCTGCACACACACACACACACACACACACACACACACACACACACACACACACACACACACACACACACACACACACACACACACACACACACACACACACACACACACACACACACACACACACACACACACACACACACACACACACCACACGCACAGCACACGCACACGCACACACGCACACGCACACGCACACGCACACGCGCACGCGCACGCGCACGCGCACACACACACACATACACATACACACACATACACACATACACATACGGACATTTTTTTTAATGCAATTTTTCGACGTTTTAGAACATTCTGAACACATTGGCAGCGGCAACTAAAAAAAAATTTTTTTTACGAAAACAAAGCTTTCCTCTATGAAGGAAGCAAAATGCAATTTTTGATTGTGATTATCTCGCGTTCGGGATGGTCAATTACTTTTAAGTTGTACAGATGTGAGATACCACATTTATTAACGTATAGTGAAAATTTCAAATTTTTCTTACAATTTGCGTTTCACGCTACATATACTACCTTAAGAACCGAGAGACTTGCCGTAGAGCGCCAAAAGTCTGGGCCTATAGGAATTTCCCGATAAGAAAAATTAGAGCAAAATATCCATTACGGAAAATTCCGGCAATTTACAACGGAAAAGAAAATTAACGGTCAAATTATACAGTACAGTAACAAAATTTACTTTAGCAGAAATAATGCAAAATTTTTAAAATGTAATAACAAAATTGTGATTTGTATATAATTTTAATTAAATTTAATTATATATTATGTGTCATATTATATATGCATTATATATATATAAGGGAATTGTGCCCAAAACGACATACTTTTTTTTTAAACATTGTCAATTTATTTTGTAGTACTTAAAAATTATGTAACCTGTTTAGAAACATTTTAGGATAATAAATAATTAGTATGCTCGATCAAAGCAAACGCTTAAACAATAGAAAACGGCCAAATTTCGAGCAATAATGGTTCTTATTTGAAAATTATAAATGTTTACAATAACATCGCATAATATTAATATTTACGTTTCGGCCTAACTTGGCCTTCCTCAGAACATGTCTGTAACAATTAAATAATAAAAAATAATAAAACCCCCCATTTTTCTGTTAGTGGTCACTAAGTTGGATGTACTACGGGAGATTATTGATTAGACACACATGGGCGCGTTACGGCGAAGATTGTGGGAACAGAACATCGTGAAGTCGTGGGATGTCTCGATTTAACAGGCGTTTGCTTCGACGTAATCATATCATTTTAATTGTTGACTCATGGTTGACCACGGACCATGGAGACTACCGTTTTTGACTACAAGTGAGAATTGAGTCGGTTTTATTATTTTTTATTATTTAATTGTTACAGACATGTTCTGAGGAAGGCCAAGTTAGGCCGAAACGTAAATATTAATATTATGCGATGTTATTGTAAACATTTATAATTTTCAAATAAGAACCATTATTGCTCGAAATTTTAAGATAAACATAGTTTGGTATTATAATATTAAAAATTTTTATAAATTTGCATTAGTTATGTAACAACATATAAACAAAACACTACAATTGTTCATTTTGCCTTGATATATTGGGCAAAATGACATAGTGCTAGTTTAGGTGCTTAATATCGCTGCAGTTTAGAAGAGCGACAATACTTACATTAAACATGAAAATCCATCGTGTCTTTAGTACCTGTTGCAAATCATGGTAGTGAGTGCACGCTTGTGAATGGAAATTTTGCCATTTAATGAAAAACGTAAATATAAAAAATTTTTTTGGCACATTTTTCTTTAGCTCATTACTTTATTTCTTTGTTTGGTATCCGGGTTGGTATCTAATCTTTTTATGTTTCATCATTGAGTTTTCTTATATGTAGCCACGCTGTTGCACTTTTTATATTTGGAGATATCAGAGCAATATTACATATGGTTGCTGGCCTAAAATAATTAGTATATATGTTATTTTTTCCGGTCTCTAGTAAAACTTTCTATCCATAAAATAAAAAGTTAGATTGTATTAGAAAAATATAATAAGTGCAACAGCATGACTTCATATAAAAACACTCAATGATGAAACATAAAAATATTAAATATCAAACAAAGAAATAAAGTAATGAGCTAAAGACAAATGTGCCAAAATAATTTTCTATACGCTTAAACAATAGAAAACGGCCAAAATTCGAGCAATAATGGTTCTTATTTAAAAATTATAAATGTTTACAATAGCATCGCAATTTTTTATACTTACGTTTTCGATTAGATGGCAAAATTTCCATTCTCAAGCGTATAGGGAAAAGTGGGACAGGTTGAGACATTTTTCGGAAATTAATTTTTTTTATTTATTTAGGAAGTAAAGCACGCTATACCAATAAACTTATTAAAATTTCAAAATTTATGTAAATTTGTGCTGCAAATCACTTTGAAAAGAATTTTAGTATAAATATTTACAAAAATACAGCGAGTTGAATTTAGATGTCTCAACGTGCCCCACTTTCCCCTACTCTTTACCAATTTGCAACAGGTATTAAAGACATGGTGGATTTCGATGTATAAAAATGTACCAGCGGCTCCTCTAGCAGCGATATAAAGCGCCAAACTCGCATTATGGCCGGTATTCATAGTCGGATCTTATATTCAAGATCGTCTTAAGTAATGTCTTAAGATGCTAATACGGCTCTGTGATTGGTTCATTAGCATCTTAGGACATTACTTAAGATGGTCTTAAATATAAGATCCGACTATATAAATACGGCCTATGTCGTTTTAGGCACAATTCCCCTATTATGTCATTTATACACTGTAAATTCTTCCTACAAGAGATTTTCGAAAAAATCGATGTGCCGTGCTACTTGGTCGAGCCAGAGACGTGAGCACGGTGCGGCGCAACGCGGAGCCTCAGTCATTAAAATTATATAAAAAATAGAATCTATCATTTCTTCGTAAAATAAAAAATATGTGTACTATCAGAATGAAATAAAGAATAAGATAGGTATAGCATTATTTTTAAAAAATTTTTAAGGTATTTTTTAATAAAAAAAAATTAATTGAACATTTTAATTGCTTATTAAAATTGGAATGCGAAATTTCTTGTAACTTAAACTATTTTTTTTTAAAAGATTGTCTCCTTAGCTTTAAATTGCTTTTTTAAGGATCTCCCTACGACAAATGTAACCAGAGATATTAATTTTTAAAGTTAACGACTTTATTCTTTACGAAAATTGTATTGCTTACATTTGCAAAAAAAATTCGGAAAAAAAAAATACGTATCTGCTTATTTTATGTATATTTCATGTAAATAAAGTTTCACAATCAATTTAAAAAATACGAGGTTATTTTTCGTCCGATTTGACGTGGAATTTTGCCTATATGTACAATAATAATTATATATATCTATAGGAAAGTCCCCGATTATGAGATACCACATCTATTTTGTGTGATTGCCGGAAGTCTATTGGCAGAATTGAAAAATATAGAAGGTCATTTAAAGGGAATTTAATAAGCTTTAAGATGCTGAAATGTAAAATTTAATTTAAATATTGATTTTTCAAAAAATTAGAGAGAGAGAGAGAGAGAAAAATGTGAAAAATGAGCTTTCGGCAAAATCGAAAAAGTGTGCTCTTAATATGAGAGACCCCGGGAAATCGCTAATAAAGTGCAAAATACAACATATTGTAATTAGAAAACTTTATTTAAAGTTTCTGAAAGACAAATGTAATGGAGAAGCACATTTGCAACAATCGTAAACACACTTATACCCAATATTGTACCTAATCTGCCCCCTCCATCCTTCCCCCTCAAATCAAAGTCAGCACACACTTATAATTTCGTATAAACCTTCCCTTAACGTTAATATAGTATTTTCTCTTATTTTATTACTGTACAATAACTTTCATACTCCAGCAACCCAGGAGTACCCTGAGTATCTCATATTACGAGCCCCACGTCTTGCGGTTTTGCGATCACCAAATCTAATCTCTACAATTGAGCAACTCAACATATATATCAATATATATATATATATGTATATACATATACAGGGTGGACTATTTTAAATGCCGCAGGCAAATATCTCGAAAAATGTGGAAGATACAGAAAAATGTTTCAAACAAAAGTTACATGGTTTGATGGGGGCCACATGATGAAAATATGGACTTGACCTTGAGTAACCTTTTCAAGGCCAGGTCAATGTGATTGATGTTTCCTTAAATGAAATTTCCTATTTTTTCTTGCATATTCTTGTAGCCCTTGTCGAGACGTGTTCAAAACCCTATAATAAAGTTCTCTTTCGTTAAAAATTTTCTGAGATATTTCAAATTTTGTCATGATATTTTTAATACAAAATATGAAATATCTTGCAAAGTATTCACTTTTTAATGACCTTATCTTCCCAATTTTATACGTAGAATAATGAAAGGAATCAAATAATAATATTAATTTTTATTAACATTTGCAATTTTATAAAATTAAATGCGTCGATACAAATTTTTTAAAATTATTTTTCTGTTTTTTTTTTACAACAATCGATTGCTTCCATTGTAAACTGTTTCTAAGTTGATAATTCACAAATCAATTAGGCTGTTTAATTATGTAAGTAAAGGACAAAGAATTCTCAAAGACTTATAAGTGAATGATTATTTACATATTTATTATAAATCACAGTTTTATGATTACTTTAAAAACTATAAGATTTAAGTATATACAATAACATATATTTATTTGTTGCAATAATTACAACAATTTAATCTTTATCACTATTCTTGTCAATAATTGGGTCAATTCTTCCAGTTTTAAAAATTCTTGTAAGATTTCTGCTGGTCTCACTATTCCTGCTAAATACATTTAAAAAATAATAAATATAATCGCAGAAACAGGTAAACAACAACGAATAGTCCTACGTCCATTACATTTACACGTGTATCACAAAATTCCACTTTACCCAAAAGAATTAGGTTTATGTTGGATATATAGCACTTATACACAATTTTGTATATTTTTTTATTAATATGCCGGGACCCAACTTCAAAAACTTCAATAAGTCAAGATTCTCTCTTAAATAACTGAGATTCATAAAAAATATACAAAGAAGTGTATACAAGTGCTATACGTCCGATATAAACCTAATTCTGTTAGGTAAAGTGGAATTTTGTGATACACGTGTAAATGTGTAAGAATGGACTTGACTATTCGTTGTTGTTCACATGTTTCTGTGATTATTTATTATCTTTTACATGTCCGGTATTTGGCAGGAATAGTAAGAAGTCCAGGCAGGAATACCAGCAGAAATCTTAACAAAAATTTTTACAATTGAAAGAATTGATTAAATTATTGACGAGAGTTATAGTGACAAAGATTAAATTGTTTTATTGGAACAAATAAATATATGTGATTGTACATAAATCTTATATTCTTAAAGTAAACATAAAATTGTGATTTATAAAAATGTAACATTTCTTGAATATTTTAAACGATTCTGCAAGTTAAGTTTTGGCCTGAAAAATTCTAAAAAAAAAACTTATGTTTCACAATGTCTTAAATGATTTATGATATATGAGACCAACCTCAGCTTGATATCTATAATAGCGGCAGAGAAAAAAATACGCGGTATTTTATGATATTCCGGAAATGGAACGAGAAAGAGATATGGAATTCTCCACAGATAATGTTATTAATTATTATACCTTTAAAAATGCCCCTAATCCAAATTAATTTTGTTTATGGGCCGCATGTGTTATCCCCCCTTATCTTGCTATACCCTTTAAAAAATACACGTCTTTTATATATATTATATTATGCATATGGGCAGTTCCACGTCAAATCGGACGAGAAATGACTTATTTTTTAAATTGATTGTGAAACTTTACTTACATGAAATATACATAAAATAAGCAGATACGTATTTTTTGTTCGACCAAAAAATGTTTTTTTTTTTGCAAGTTATAAGCAATACAATTGTTGGGGCGGTTGCGTCGTACGTCATATGTGCGTGCACGACGATCGTCCCTGTAGTGGCAACGTTTTTACGCTCTGGACCACTTATTTTGTTCTCTTGATGATGTAGGTAAACTCAGTCAAAGATGCTTCTATTATAATAACTCCGCTCGATACTTTATTTCGATTGTCACAAGGAATGTAAGATATGTGGCTTTTGCGGCCATCGTACAATGCTACTGCTACTACGAATGTGGTCTGTGTGTGACCATGGTACAACGACGACTTCTAGACAACGACTACCGACGACAGTCGATCGAGTTCGCTCCGATTCGAATCGGGAGATCGCAGGGGGGGATAGCACAGGGCCATACAAATCTCGACATGCCGCCCCCCTTGAACGGTATGCGTTCAACATTTAACAATTATCGCAAATAAAACAACATAGATACAAAACTAAAAGTAACTGACTCGATTCCTAGGCTATAACGGGTAACGGAGATAATTTCTTAACGCATCGCTTATAAATACCGTGAGCTGTCTTAACAGTTACTACTCTAATTATACCATCATCACCAGGATGAGTGGCTGTCACTCTGCCAGTGGCCCAACGTAACGGAGGAATATTATCCTCTTTGAGAATTACAAGGTCTCCTACGTCAACATTATGTGATTTATTCGAAGTCCATTTGGTACGTTGCTGCAGCTCGTTCAAATATTCTTTACTCCATCGCTTCCAAAAGTGCTGCTTTACTCTTTGAATATGTTGCCAAGTTGAAAGGCGATTCAACGGCTCATTTGTATAATCATATTCTGGAACAGTTTGCAACGAAGTACCTACTAGAAAATGCGCCGGCGTCAGAGCGAGTAGATCATTCGGATCAGATGACAGGGGTGTTAGAGGTCTCGAATTTAATATTGCTTCTATCTCTACTACAATATTGAATTCTTCGAAAGTGAAGAGGGCTTCCCCGATCGTACGACGCATGTGATGTTTAAAGCTTTTTACGGAAGCCTCCCAAATTCCTCCAAAATGCGGTGAGCGGGGAGGTATAAAAGACCATTGAATTCCCTCATTTGCCAAATACTGATTGATCGTTTGATTATTTTTCTTTTCCTGGAAAACCTCGAATATCTCCTTTAAATGATTGCTTGCACCCAGAAAATTTGTGCCATTGTCCGATTGGATCACTCGGGCTCTGCCACGCCGTGCGCAAAAACGTTTTAGACAAGCTATAAACGCCTCGGTGGTCAGATCGCTAACGATCTCCAGATGAACAGCTTTGACAGTCAAGCACACAAAAACAGCAACGTAAATCTTGATCTTATTACGGTTACGATGCTTTTTCTCCTTAATCAAGAACGGACCGCAAAAATCAATACCAACATTTTCGAAAGGTTTCGAGCTCGCAAATCTAACTCTAGGCAAATCGCCCATCTGATACTCCGGAGTCGAGGGGCGCCAACGAGAACACATTACACATTTTCGAATTACTCCTTTAACGCGATTTTTTCCGTTTAACAGCCAGTAACTTTCTCTAATTGCATACAAGGTCGCCTGAATTCCGGCATGACCAAGTTTAATATGAGTCTCGCGAATTATCAACTCGGAGACGTGATGGTTAGACGGTAACAAGATGGGATGTTTCTGAGAAAAAGTCAGATCCGCGTGCCTCAAACGACCCCCGACTCGGAGCACCCCATCGATATCCAAGAATGGATTGAGGGGCAATATCCTACTTTTCTTGTCCAGCGGACACCCCTCGCGCAAACCACGCAGCTCGCTCCCAAAGGCTGAGAGTTGGACTAATTTCATAATACGCATTTCGGACCGGCGCAAATCCTCGACACTGAGGTCCTCGGAGACGATCCTTAAGGAGCGACACTTAGAAGCGAATCGCATACAGCGCGCTATGACTCTTCTCATCTTAACAAAGGATGAAAACCTTAGCAACAGATCAGTATCGACACCGTGAACGTTTGACAGGACAACTATTGAGCGCTGTTCCGGAATCTCAATACTAGGTATCAAATTCAACGGCCAAGCAGTTTCATCCTTGGACAGCCAACACGGTCCACTCTTCCAAATGGAGTTGTCGACAAATTCGCGGGGAAACTGTCCTCTTGACAACGCGTCTGCGGGATTGTCCTGAGACGGCACGTGTCTCCATTTTCCATGCTGCGTACTTTGCTGAATTCGCGAAACGCAATTCGCAACAAAGGTCTTCAACCTATGTGGTGACGTTCGGATCCAATGGAGCGCGATCGTAGAGTCCGACCAAAAGAACTCTTCATTTATATCAATTCTAAGTGACCTGATAGTAGTCTCATACAATTTACCAAGGAGATCCGCCGCGCACAATTCAAGCCGGGGCAAAGTTAATTTCTTGATTGGCGCCACTCGCGTTTTGGAGCAAATCAATCGAACTATGTGGATTCCCGAAGAGGTCGTCGATCTCAAATATAGCACGGCTCCATAAGCCCTTTCGCTTGCGTCACAGAAGCCATGTACCTGGACATTGATTGCATTCTCTGTTGTGATTTGACGAGGAATGATGAAATTATTTAGGAGCTCGATTTGCTCTCTGTATTCTTTCCAAGAAGTAGCGATGTCCACAGCCACGGATTCATCCCAATCCAGCTTGTACTCCCACAGCCGCTGCAGCATAATCTTCGCCTTCACGATAACAGGGCCAACCAATCCGAGAGGGTCGAAGAGTGAGGCAACTTGGGAAAGCATGATCCTCTTCGTCGTTCGTCGGTGCTCGGTAAACGGTTTTACGACGTGAATTAAATGATCTTCACAAGGGCGCCAGTATATTCCGAGGGTCTTCTGAGTTTCAGACTCGCTCAAACAGATGTGAGGGTCCGGGGATTTATCCAGCAGCGGCTCCAAAAGACTTGGTTCGTTTGAGCACCATTTGCGCAAATGGAAACCACCACAAGCCAACAACTCGATGAGCTCATCACGCAATCCTCGCGCCTGGTCCAGCTTTGATGCGCCAGTTAGAGCATCATCCATATAGAAGTCCTCAAGCAGAACCTTGCAAGCCAGGGGAAAACGCCTTCGCTCGTCTTCAGCCAATTGCAGCAAGGATCGAACGACGAGAAATGAAGCCGGAACGGTACCATACGTCGCCGTGTTTAACATGTATCTCTTGACCGGGTTCTTTGGACTTTTACGCCATAAAATCATTTGATATTTGCGGTCCTCGGGATGAACCCCCACCTGCCTGTACATTTTCTCAATGTCGGCAGTCAGTACATATCGGTGGGTTCGAAATCTCAAGACGATGGAAAACAAGTCTTCCTGCAGGGTTGGGCCAGCGAGAAGTACATCGTTGAGCGAAACACCCGTATTACTCCTCGACGAAGCGTTGAAAACAACTCGCAATTTTGTTGTATGGCTGTCGCGCTTGAAGACGGGGTGATGCGGAATGAAATATCCTTCCTCGGTCGCCTCGGAAACAGGGATCTCAGTCATGTGACCGAGCCTCTCGTACTCGTCAAGGAAATCACTATACTCCTCACGCAACCGAGGATCCCTTTCAAATCTTCTTTCCAGTGAATACAGCCTTTTTATTGCAGTTTAATAAGAGTCGCCCAGTTCGTGTTTTCTACTGTTAAACGGAAGCCTAACTATATATCGTCCACTCTCATCCCTCGAGTGCGTCTGAGAGAAATGTAGCTCACAAGCCATTTCGTCATCGGACAAACGCTTAACGCTCGAGACCTCCTCAATTTCCCAAAATTTAGCGACCTGGGCGTTCAACGAGTCTACCACTAAGTTACATGCTATCCGATTTGACGCAGGAGCCTTATCGTGTACAGCTCCAGACGCAATCCAACCAAGACGCGTTTTTTGTAATATTAATGCATTGCCTAATCTAATCTGACCTACGCATAACAGCTGATAAAACAGTTCTGCTCCTATAAGAGCGTTAATCTCCGACGGAGTACAAAATTCGGGATCTGCCAAGGTGATGTTTCGAGGAAGATTTAAAACGCAACGATTAATCGCCCTTGCGGGAAGAGTTTCTGTAATTCGAGGAACCACTAAGAATGACAATTTCGCAGCAAAACGTCCATCGCTCGACTGTAGGGTCGCTGTGATAGAATGCTTAATGTGCGTTAAACTTTGATTAAAACCCGATACCGGAATATTAACTTCTCTCTTTGTGAGATTCAAAATATTGCGTAGCTTCTCAGTAACAAAGTTAGACTGAGATCCATTATCCAACAAAACTCTACATTTGAACGGTTCTCCACGGCTATTGAGCATACGCACAGATGCCGTGGCCAAGAGCACCTGAGAAGCAACGATCGCTTGGAGACTCGCGACTGGATTGGCGTTCGCCGCGTCAGAGCCACCAGATCCTCGTTCAAATGAAACGCCATCAGAGTGAAGAAGTGTGTGATGTTTACGATTACATTTTCTGCACGCACTGGATGTGCATACGGCGACCAAATGATTTGGTCTTAAACAATTGTAACAAAGCCTCATAGATTTCACCTTGGCAAATCTCGCGTCGCGAGTCATCTTACGAAACTGTTCGCATTGAAATATGTTATGGTTCTGTTTACAAATTATACACTCGAGTTCATTATGGACAGTCACAAGGGCCGACCGTGCCCTTTGATTCGTATTAACGCGGTTATTGCTCGATCGCAATTGATTTCTCGCCAATTGGTCCGAAAAAACCGAAGTCTCCTGACTTACATTTTCCAAAACATGACAGCGATTTTTTAAAAACTTCCAGAAATCATCAATAGACGGCATCTTGGTACCGTCGAGAGAACGCTCCCATTCTTGATGAGAGTTTCGATCAAGTTTCGATGTCAATAAATGAAAGAGCAACGCGTCCCACGATTCGGTCGGTTGGCCAAGAGCATGAAGTGCTCGCGTGTGTTTTAAAGCGGCATCAACCAACGATCGCAATCGCGCTGGAGATTCCTTGGTTATTACCGGAAGATCGAATAGCGCGCGAATATGACTCTGAATTATTATTCTTCTATTATCATATCGTTCCACTACGAGGGCCCACGCTACTTCGTAATTTTGTGATGATGTTTCTAAAGATTGAATTACCTGGGCGGCCTCATCTGTCAAAGACGATCTTAAATATTGCAATTTCTGAACAGGAGCAAGATTCTCATTGTCATGTACAATCGATTTGAAATTGTCATAAAAGCCCATCCATGCTTCATAATTACCACTGAAGGTGGGCAAGTTAATTGTAGGAAGTTTTATATTCGCTCTCATGCTTTGCACAGGAACCTGGTTTTGGACAGTAGTCGCATTATCGTTATCTGCGGCGGGTCTGACGGACGCAAGTCGACGCCGAGCACGCGCAGCCAATTCAAAATATGATTCCTCAAAAAGCGCTCTTTCGTTATCATCCGATTGCATACCCGCATCGGTCGTATTCAATTCAATACTGGACTGTACCTCGTCGAAGGCATTCCACATAGTTTTAAATTTCTCGAACCGCTCACTCAACTGCTGCTCATCTGGACGCTCAGACCATTTTTCTAAGTAGCTTTTGAATTGAGTCAGTTGGGACTTTATTTTAGCACGTCTCTGTATGAGCGCACGCATCTCGTCAGCCATCGCGTCAGTGATTAAAGTTTACGAGATATGAAAAAAAATACGAAATTTCGGTTAACACGCAAATACAAGATACGCTTTGAAATAATATAAATACGCAAGTATATAAGATACGCCTTGGAATAATATAGATACGCAAATATAAATACGTTTGAGTTTCGTCGGTATGGCTCCGACGCCTTCTTGTGTATTCGCTGTCCTGTTGTAGCGCTGTCTCTCTCTCGCTCTCGTGAGCCGAGAGCCTCGTCCTCTGCGGTGCTCCGTGTATGCCTCGTGTATACCTCGTGATCAGGTCCGTGTGTCGTTGTCTCTCTCTCTCTCTCGTGAGCCGCAAGCCTCGTCCTCTGCGATGCTTCGTGTATACCTCGTGATCAGGGTCCGTGTGTCGTTGTCTCTCTCTCTCTCTCAAGTTTCGGCGGCGAACTCGTCCCAGCGGATATATGATTAAACGAGCGCCGCCGAATCGAAATTTGCGATTAGATATCTTAGCTTTTGTATGATCTCACCCATGAGCCAGCCTGGATAGC
The DNA here is from genome assembly GCA_030770355.1 of Harpagoxenus sublaevis. Lineage (NCBI taxonomy): Eukaryota > Metazoa > Arthropoda > Insecta > Hymenoptera > Formicidae > Harpagoxenus > Harpagoxenus sublaevis. The sequence goes on along the minus strand of JASTWR010000362.1, from coordinate 64,779 downwards.
TCTCACTCGTGGTGCCATGTATTTCCCGGAAAAATCCGGCTCGAAGGACCAGAAATGTTGGGGCGGTTGCGTCGTACGTCATATGTGCGTGCACGACGATCGTCCCTGTAGTGGCAAAGTTTTTACGCTCTGGACCACTTATTTTGTTCTCTTGATGATGTAGGTAAACTCAGTCAAAGATGCTTCTATTATAATAACTCCGCTCGATACTTTATTTTGATTGTCACAAGGAATGTAAGATATGTGGCTTTTGCGGCCATCGTACAATGCTACTGCTACTACGAATGTGGTCTGTGTGTGACCATGGTACAACGACAACTTCTAGACAACGACTACCGACGACAGTCGATCGAGTTCGCTCCGATTCGAATCGGGAGATCGCAGGGGGGGAGGGGGGATAGCACAGGGCCGTGCAAATCTCGACAACAATTTTCGTGAAAAATAAAGAAGTCAACTTCAAAAATTAATCTCTGGTTATATTTGTCGTGAGATCCTTAAAAAAGCAATTTGAAGCCAAGAAAACAATCTTTTCGAAAATAATAGTTCAAGTTACAAGAAATTGCAAATTGCAAGCAATTAAAATGTTTAATTAATTTTTTTATTAAAAATACATTTAAAATATTTTTTTAATGATGCTATTTTATTTTCTACTTTATTCTGAAAATACACATATTTTTTATTTTATAAAGATAAAGAAACAATGGATTCCATTTTTTATATAATTTTAATATCTGAGATGCCGTGCCGTGCTCGCGTCTTTGGCTCGACCAAGTGGCACGACACACAGATTTCTTCGGAAATCTCTTGTAGGAAGAATGTATATCAGTATATATGTATAATATGAATGACATAATACCTATATAATGTTGAATATAATCAAAATTATACAAAAATCACATTTTTGTTATGATCAATAAATATTATATTTTAATAATTATTGTGTAATATTCTGGTAAAGTAAATTATTGTTACTGTACTACGTATAATTTGACCATTAATTTCCTTTTCTGTTTTGAATTGCCGAGATTTTACGTAATGAATGTTATGCTCTATTTTTTCTCATCGGAAAATTCCTATATAGGCCTAGACTTTTGGCGCTCTACGGCAAGTCTCTCGGTCTTTTAAGCCTGCAGTAAGTGACCACGCTATTACTTTTTAATCTTCTGCAGTTCAACAAAATTGCAATTTACACAGCTGTTCTTCATAACTTTATAAATTCCTCAATAAGAAAAATTTGAGCATAACATTCATTACGTAAAATCTCGGCAATTTCAAAACAGAAAAGAAAATTAATGGTCAAATTATACAGTACAGTAACAATTTACTTTACCAGAATATACTACACAATAATGATTAAAATGTGATATTTATAACAAAAATACGATTTGTATAATTTTGATTATATATTTAACATTATATATTATGTCATTTATACTATACATACATTTCTTCCTACAAGAAATTTCCGAAGAAATTAATGTGCTGTGCCACTTGGTCAAGCCAGGGACGCGAGAACGGCACGGCATCTCAGTCATTAAAATTATATAAAAAATAGAATCCATCGTTTATTCATAAAATAAAAAATATGTGTACTTTCAGAATAAAGTAGAAAATGAGATAGCATTATTTAAAAAATTTTTAAAAATGTACTTTTTAGTGAAAAAAATAATAAAACATTTTAATTGCTTATAACAATTGGAATTTGCAATTTCTTGCAACTTAAACTATTTTTTTCGAAAATATTGTCTCCTCAGCTTTAAAATGCTTTTTTAAAGATTTCTCTACGACAGATATAACCAGAGATATTAATTTTTGAAATTGAACGGAACACAGCGCGTAAGAGAAGCGAGACGGATAACAGGAAAATTTGGCTTCGCCGCTGCTAGCTCGCTTCGTGCCCACCGTAACGTGATACGTGAGACAAGAACAAAGCGATTGTTTGTCGGTCCTTGTCTGACTCATTCTCCTTATTGATTTTCAGTATCATGGACATAGCACGGAAGAGAACCACAAAATCGTGGACGTAGCACGGAAGAGGTCCACAAAATCGTGGACATTACCTACGGAATTCGTGGACATTGGATACGTAGTTCAATGTCCACATTTTATGGACATGGAGGCGCCTCGGAATAAGGTGACAGCTAAAATGCGCCCATGACCGCTCTCATCCTTCTCTCTGCCGCAACCTTCTCGTAATGTTTGAACCGATGTGCTGGTAGTGGCTGAGTAGATCCGCTAGCATAGCCTCTGTTGGACAGTACTTGCATTGCATGTCCCCCTTTGTTAAGAATATAGTAAAGTAAAGTCGATGGGATGAGAAGAGGCAGAGCTCGTGATGGTAAAAATGAAATTTAATAAAATCGGTGATCTCTTTATACCGACCTTCGCAAACGCATTAACCATTAAGCGGCGCTATTCTAATCTTACCATGCGTGTCGCGTCGCGCGGCGCACGCATCTCGCGAGCGTCGTCAACACATTGTTTACGTGTTTGGTAACCGGCATCTCGTCACTTCCGTCCGAACGCTCGTATAGTGAGCACGTTTTTAGTTGCGATATTACGCATTCTTTTCCTTGTTTCTTTTCAACAAGAAACTGCTTCAACGAGATAAGACCAAAGTTTCAATCGGCGGCGGCGTTCAAGTGTCGAACGAGGAAAGGGAAATATTTCATTGCTACACACTTCTTCTCAAACAGAGTGTATTCTAACAATCATAGTGAACTGTATTCCTTTCCGATTTTGTATGACAACAATAATAATAATCTGCATTCCAGTCTTATGGTTATTTCTAATGAGTTACATCACGTGAATTTAATATATCCTTGTGAAATACCGAGTACTCAATCTTCGAAACAAGTATTATGAATATTTAGAAATTGAATCAGATGTCATCTTCATATATCTGTGTATTGAGAATCGTATATGATTTATCCTTTATGATATTTACTTATCAATTGATCATGTTATGTTCAACCGAGTTTATTCTAAAAACCATATATTCTGATGTGTGAATAATTTGACTTCTTTATAACCATATGTGTGAGTAATTCGACTATATGCTCCATTTCTGCACAACCAATGTACAATGTGCAATATTTTATTCTGTGAATTAGAATCTATCAATTTACGAAACATTTTTTTGTGCATAGCTCCCTCATCCCTATTTCAGAGATCAGGTCTGATGCGCAGCGCCTGTACACCCTTGTTGACAAAGTCCTTCACAAAATGATACCTAGTATCGATATGTTTGGTGAGGTTTGACAGCTTCTCTTCCTTAATGAGTTTGAGGCAGCTCTGGTTGTCCTCGTAGATAGTGACCAGAAATATGTAGCCACTGTTTGATTTCCGGTCTGCCTTGCTTTCAGCCCAATTTACATCTGCGTAGCCAAAAACAAACTCCTTGTTTGCTGCCTTGCCCAACGTCAGCTTCAACTTGGAACTGCCAACCAGATATTTGACAACTCGTTTCAATTTGTTCCAGTCACGTTGCGTTGATTTACTGACTTTTTGTGCCTTTTGAGGATTGACACGCTCGCTGATATGTCCGGTCGAGTGCACACCGAAATGTAGAGCAGACACCCGATCAAACGTTGGTAGTCTGCATTGTTGAGCAAAACCACCGTTTCGTCCTTTGATTTGTCGTAGTTTGGGTCAATTGGCACGTTTGACGCCTTGGCTTCATTCAACTCAAACAATGACGCTACTTGATAGATGTAGTTCGTCTGACAAATTTGATAATATCCATCCGGATTCTTATCGATCTCCAATCCCAAATAGTACCGGAACTCGCCAAGGTCCTGCATCTCGAATTCCGAAGAGAGTGCTTTCTTCACTTATTCGATCACTTGAAGCTCCTTACTTGCAATGACCAAATCATCCACATAAATGAGTATAAAGCACCACTCGTCGCTCAGCTTTGCTGAATACATGCACGGATCCGCATTGCCTTGGATGAACCGATCTTCTCCAGTGCGTCATGAATCGCCTCATTCCACGATCTAGCTGCCTGCTTGAGTCCGTATATGCTTCTCTTGAGTAAACAGACAAGATCCAATTCGCCTTCTCGCTCATATTCTGGCGGGTGTTTCATATAAATCTTTTCCTTCAGTCTTCCATTAAGAAAAGCCGTTTTTGCATCCCAGTGAAACGCCTGCATGCCCTGTCCCGCCGCAATTGTCAAGAGAATTCGGAATGTTGTTTGCTTCACCACGGGAGCGAACACCTGATCGTAGTCTGTCCCATATTTTTGCGAGAATCCTTGGGCGACTAACCGCGCCTTAAAACACTTGCGAGCCCATCCGCATTTGTCTTCAACTTGAAGATCCACTTGCATCCTACTGGCTTTCGATCGCTTGGCAGCTCGCACAGCTCCCAGGTCCCATTCTTCATCAGCGAGTCCATCTCGCTGTCCATGGCCTTGATCAATTCGGCCTTCTGTTCGTTAGCCATGACCTCGGTTAACGTCTTTGGTTCTGCTACTTGAATGCTTACTGCATTGATTTCCTCAATAAAACGACGAAGAGGGACGCCCTTATTTACGCGCTGTGAGACGCGTACCTGTTGTTGTTGCTCTGCTTAGCCTTCTTCATCACCCGATTGTTCTGCTTGCTCGTCCGCTGATTCGTACTCCGAATCGCTGTTCCACTCACGAATATCGTTCCACTCCTCCTGAACGATCACTGGTTCTGGATCTTGCTCGCTTAGGTCGATCTCGATGCTGGCTGACTCGTCCACTGAAATTGTTTGCCCTTCGGATAAATCGATGTCAACCCATGATGCTGAATACATTTTGCTAGTAAAGCGCACGTTCCAACTGATTACCATCTTCTTTCGAAGCGGATCGTAGCACCTGTATGCCTTGGAGTGCTCGTCATAGCCAACGAAGATCATTGGTGCCGCCACGTTGTCCAATTTGCGTCGCTTCTCTGAGGGTATGTGAACAAAATATTTAATTCCAAAAATAGTAAGATGTTTCGTACCTGGCTTGCTTCTAGTCCACAGTTCATGCGGTGTTCTGTCAACTGCCCGGAAAAGTAAACGATTCTGGATATAATTAGCTGTGTTCACCGCCTCTGCCCAAAAACTGTATGGCAGCCGGCCTCAAGAAGCATACATCTCGCCATTTCGATGAGCGTACGGTTTTTCCGTTCCGCCACACCGTTCTGCTGTGGCGTGTACGGCGCTGTATACTGCATTCGGATTTCTTCGCTTTTCAGCATTCCGATGACCCGTTTCCCGACGTACTCTCTTCCTCAATCCGACCTGATCACTTTAGGTTTACGCCCGAACATAGTTTTCACCATTTCTATATACTCCTTCAGCTTGATTTCAACCTCTGACTTCTGCTTAATCAAGTAAATTACTGTATACCTGGTAAAGTCGTCGATAAATGTGAGCACGTAACGCATCCCACTTGGTGATACTGTCTGCATGGGTCCGCAAACGTCTGTATGTACGAGATCGAGCGGCGCTGTCGATTTGCTTGATGATTGTTTCGGGAATTTTATGCGCGTCTGTTTTCCTTGAGCACACACTTCACAAAATGTCTTAATGTTACAGTCTTCAATCGCCATGTCATTGATCAGTCCTTTCGAACACATTAACTTTACTGCTTCTGGATCACGGTGGCCAAAGACTCTATGCCAATTGTGGATGCACTTTGATTTGTGTTCACTGACCACACATGTCCTTATTGGTTCACGTAATCGGAATAAATTTGAATGTTCGTCCGCAATCTCGATCTTTCTGTCTTTATACGAGATCTCACACGCGCCCGACACAAAATTCACTGTATAACCGTTGTCTAAAAGTCTCTTTACCGACAGTAAGTTTCCGTCAATATCCGGAGCGTACATCACTTCCGAGACTGTAGCTCGCGATTCAACACCATCTGCATTCACGAACCGAATCACGCATGTCCCTTTGCCTTTTACGCTCACTTTTTCAGTGTTTGCGACGTTGAGATTATTGCGCACTGTCTTATCAAGCGACACAAAGTACCGTTCATCGCTCGCTATATGGCACGTAGCCCCCGAATCAATAACTCAACCTGCATGACTGCCAGCCGTAACCATAAACAAGAATTTCTGATTTTGTTCTACTTTATTGAGCTTCTCCGGTTTCGGCGTCTTATTTTCTTTATCCTGCTTTTCTTTTGTCTTTGTTTCCATATTCTGTTTCTCTTTCCAGGTTTTGTATCGCGTGCAATCGCGCTTCATGTGCCTACTTTTCTTGCAGAAGAAGCATTTTGTGCTTCTATACCGCTGTCTTCAATACCGCTTCGCCGCCATCGCCGCCATGCGCTTCCTTTCGGCGATTGTATTCCGCGAGCAACTTTGATTTCACCAAGCTCAAAGTCAGGTCTGCCTCCGGCCTTGTTTCGAGCGCCGTGACCAGCGTGACGTAGCTTCTTGGCAGGCTGCTTAATATCATGCCGACGATCCAACTGTCCGAAAGCTCTTCACCGAGATCTGTTAATTTCTGAAATAGATCCGTCAGATTGGTCAAATGATTGTCCATGTTGCCACTTTCTTCCATTTTACTACAACAAATACGCCGAATCAGAGTCACTTTATTGCTCAGCGTGTCCTTTTAATGATACGCCTTGAGTGCGTGTCATGCCTCCTTCGCTGTCGTCGAGTTCCTTATATGGCACAATTGACTGTTGTCGACCAAAAGTCCAATCCATCCGCGCGCTTGATCGTTTCGCTGTTGCCATGCGGCAATCTGTTCTGCATTTCTACCATCCGCCCCTGCCACTGGTTTGTCCTCACTCACTATGCTCCACAATTGTTCTTTTATGAGTAACATCTCCATCCTGTATTTTCACACGAAGTAATTTTGTCCGTTTAACTTCGCTATGGTTGTCTTCGTTACGTCCGTCATTTTTGCCGTGTAAAGGAAAAACACTATGCACGCACAAAATCTGGGCCCATAACCTGTTGAACTGAGCCTTCTCGTTTCCTTAGTACGATGTAGTCGTGCTAAAATGGGGCAGGTTAGCAAATCTATGCTGTTTCACTTTACTTTAGTTTTCACACTCTTTGGTTTATTTCCGTTGAAAAGAATATCGACTTGTAACGACTTGCACGTGAGCCGGTAGAGACAGAACTGAACTGTAGGTAAGTAAGTATATAGAAATAAAACTCGACTCTCAAAATGCAAAACCCGGCTATAGACTATAATATATTAGTGACAACATCGCTGTCGCCGAATCCAGCCGCTAACTAGATCGCGACCCTATAAGCGCCACACTTCTGTGTGATTGCTATATCCAACAGCCGATAATTAGCTAAGAAGTAAGTTAACACCACACTGGTTACAGCACATCGATGTTATTAAAATGCCAGCCGTTTCTATAGTGAAAGTTAAGGAATCAAAGTGGTAAGGCAAATACACTTTTGTTCCCCCTCTACAACTCCCTATGCTGCATAGCCTCATCTGCCGTTTAGTATAGCACGCCATTAAAAACAATATTTGGTATGCTACACCCATGTGAGTGCTTTTGCATAGTCAAATAAAACAATATATTTTTTTTAAAAATCATTATTTCTTGCTTATTTTTTTCTTAAAAGTTACATTCTTTACCTTTCACAACCCAGTGAGAAATGATACATCGAAAAACGTCGATTAGATATCGAAATCTCGATATCAATATAAAATCGATCCCGCATTGATGCGATTTCGATGTATCGATATCTAATCGACGACTTTTCGATGTATCATTTCTCACTGGGAAATGACTAGTCTTTTTATACAATACGGCAGCGGCGTTAAAAAAAGTAGATAATTTTTGGAAGAAAATAGCGCTTTTTTGTGAGTCAGGCTACTCGGGCTTTTTCCGAAATTAACTTTTGTCTTTAAATGTTAATCGTAATTACAATGGCACAGGCGCATTTCTGACATTCTAATGTAAAAAAAAACATTTAAAAATATTGACTTTTTGAAAGTTTCGTTATTGATAATTGAAAGTAAACTGGGTATCGTACACCTAGTGTAGTGAAATTGGGGTTTGCAGGAAGTGTGATGTTCTAGGGTAAAATAGTGGTCGATTAATTTTTTCCCTCAGTCGGGAAGTGAAATTCGTATTATTTCTTTTATAGTTTTTTGGCCGTAGACTCACGTGGTGATATCCATTAGCCGTCAAAGTGTGAGGAAAATGGGGAAAAACCTCAAAGATGGACCATTTATAACCCCCCTATTTTTCATTGCTTTTTTTCATTTCTTACAGTTTTGTGGTTGTAGAATGACGTGGTGGAACTCATATGTCGTTAAAATGAGTAACAACCCTAAAAATTGCAATCATGATATTTTTTAGGTATGTTATTTGGTAGAAAGATGTTGTTATTTTTACATATGCATGCAACGTAAGTAGTCGCGTGGAGTGCAAACGTACTCCATTATTTGAATGAGCTCTTTTAATGAAAATATTTTAATGAAGTGCGTTTGCACTCCACACGACTACTTACGTTGCATGCACATGTGAAAACAACGATATCTTTCTGTCACCGAATGACACACTTAAAAAATATCATGTTTGATTGCAATTTTCAGGGTTGTTACTCATTTTAACGGCAAATAAATTCCATCGCGTGATTCTACAACCACAAAACTGTAAGAAACAAAAAACTATGAAAAATATGGGAGGTCATAAATGGCTCATTTAGGGGTTTTTACCCATTTTTCCACACTTTGATAGCAAACGGATATCACCACGTGATTCTACGGTCAAAAAACTAACAAGGGAAGCCCCCCAATGTGTTGTCGCTGAGATCTAAATAATACTATTATATTTGGTTTAAGGATGATAAATAAAGGTGCCTAGCAAAATTTTAGCTGCTATGATCCACAGGTGTGGACGGCCCGGTAAAAAATTATTTATTTGAAAATATATAAAAACGTATATAAATACATATATTTATTTTTAGATTCTTCTTTTTATTCTTTTTCCTGTAGATAATATGTACGAACAAAGATTATAGAAGAGAAAAAAACATGTATGAACATGTATGGACATATTTGATATATAATTATATATATTTATATGTTTTTATATATTTTTTATATAAAAAATTTTTTATCAGGGGAAGGGAGAGGACAGGGGAGGTAACGTTACACATCCTGGTTTACTAACAAGCCGTATAAAGTGGAGGAGTAGATAAAATATTACCATTATCTGGTTAACACAATGTTATAATATATGTCATTCTAATATGCATCTTATATGAAATCAGCGTTTATGAAAATTTATTTGTTTTCTTTGTCTTCTATTGTACTTTCAATCTATCTTTGAAGACCTGTATCTTCTGCTATAATATATAGTCAATAACACCTTAAAATTTAGTGGTAACCATATTTTGTTACGTTCTTTCCAGTGCACTATATTAGAATTTTATTTGCGCTATTATATTATATAGCAGAAGATAAAGTCTTCAAAGATAGATTGCAAGTACCTACAATAGGAGACAAAGAAAACACATGGATTTTTATAAACGCTGATTTCACATAAGATGCATATTAGAATGACATATATTATAACATTGTGTTAACCAGATAAAGGTAACATTTTATTTATATTCTTCCATTCTGTACTGTCTGTTAGCAAAACCAGGATATGTAACGTTAGCTCCCTTGTACTCCCCCTCCCCCTAGTAAAAAATTTTTCTTATAAAAATATATATAAACATATAAAAACATATATATAAATATATATATAATTATACATAAAAAATGTCCATACATGTATTTTCCTCTTCTATAATCTCTATTCGTATATGTGTATATTACAGGAAAAAGAATAAAAAGAAGAATCTAAAAATAATTGAAAAGATTATTTTTGCATTAAATTTTTTATAAAAAGTGAAGTTTGAGGTAATGAAAAAAAAATTGCCCATATATAATCATATACAGGGTGTCCCAAAAAGCTCGGACACCGTTTCACTGACAAATTCTGTGGGACATTCTAAGAAGAAAATTCTTATGCGAAAATGTTGAGGCTATAATAGTTTTTGAATTATAAGCATTTAGAGTTAGCGAATCAGACCGCCTAAAGTTGGCGCGCTCAGGTGTGGTACATCGCATAGCAAGTAAAGGTGCTCTTGTGCATTGACTCAGTTTTTAGATATTGACATAATTCAAACGACAAGAAAATTACTTTGAAGCTTTGTCTTATTTATCTGTGATTGTTCAATTTGCTGTATATAAAGATTAATGCAAGCATTATGGAATATCAATAAATACGTATGCACAGCGAACTGTCAAGTTTGTCAAATGAAGTGTGTCACAAGCTAGCCCACCTTCACTTGCTATGCGATGTACCACACCTGAGCGCGCCAACTTTAGGCGGTCTGATTCGCTAACTCTAAATTCTTATAATTCAAAAACTATTACAGCCTCAACATTTTCGCATAAGAATTTTCTTCTTAGAATGTCCCACAGAATTTGTCAGTGAAACGGTGTCCGAGCTTTTTGGGACACCCTGTATAACAACTGTTACATTTATATATGATTATATGTAGACAAGTTTTTTCTCATTACCTTAAACTTCATTTTTTATAAAAAATACAATGCAAAAATGATCGTTTTAATCATTTGTAGATTCTTCTTTTTATTCTTTTTCCTGTAATATATACGAATAGAGATTATAGAAGAGAAAAAAACATGTATGGACATACTTGATATATAATTATATTTTTATATAAAAAATTTTTTACCGGGCCGTCCACACCTGTGGGTCATTGCAGCTAAAATTTTGCTAGGCACCTTTATTTATCATTCTTTAACCAAATATAATAGTATTATTTAGATCTCAGCGACAACACATCGGGCCCTTCCCTTGTAAGAAACCATGCAAATTTTACATTCCGAGTTGAAGACAAAAATCGGCCACTTTTTAATAACATACTCCTTTAGTGTAAATCTAACGACTTTTTGCAATTTTGGTTTCCATCACATCTTATATTTTAAAAAATTGTAAATTTTGACTTCAAATTTGAAATCAGCGACCCCAAAATCCCACGAATAAGTTTTAATATATAATGTATACAAATTTTATATCATATAAATACATTTTATATACAACAAAAATTGTTCGAATTTTGAGCCGCCAGATTGAATCAACCGTTGTGAATTTTGAAACTTTTATTATTACAGATTTGGAATCAGCGATTCAAAATAGCACTAAATATTACATTTTAAAGAAATCGGAGTAAAAAAAATATTTATTTAAATTTTTTTAATTTTCAAAAGGCATATCGAATAATCCAACACGATTTATGTGAAAAAATTATTTCTAATTTGCTTGAATTTGTGATATGTTGTAGTTGGTTGTGTCCCTGATGATGTCTCAAATTTTATCAGCTTTCTATGATTAGTTTCTGAATTATAGGCATTTGAAAATCTTCTTTACAAGCACCGTTTGTACGTTTGTCTACACGACTTTGCATCCGTGTACCTGCTTATGTCTGTGAATGTCTTTGCGTTTGTTAGATTATATGTGATTGCATATAATTTGAATGCACACATGTTTGTATGTGCGTACGTGTTTATATGGCGCGTGTGTGATGTATTATGTGTTGTGTCACGCGCATATCATGTTCTTGTTAGTGTGCAACATCTTTTCTACTACATCAGTTACGAAGGAGCGAGATTCATTCATCGACATTCATACACACAGATGCGGGCAGGCACACAAGTGCAAACTCGTGTAGACAAGCGAAACGGTTCTTGTAAAGATTTTCAAATGCGTATAATTTTCAGAAACTAATCATTAAAACAGTAGTAATTTTTAAAATCGACCCAACTGGCCATGTTTATTAATAAGATGTTATCTAGAATTTAGAATTTATTGCGAAAAATATTATCCCAGCCAGGGTTTGAACCTGGAACCTCCCGCTTTCCGTGCAGGCGTCGTCCCAATTCGATCACTGAGGCATGTGGTAATATTTATAGCAATAACAAACTAATATACACATTATCTGTGCGCCGACTTGGTTTGTCAGACTTTCAACGCAGCTCCTACTGGAATATTTTCCCCTCCCTCCCCTGTTAGTCCATCCCTGGTTAGTCCGACAAACCAAGTCCGCGCGCAGATAATGTTGGATGGACTAACAGGGCCACAGGGGAGGGAGGGGATAATATTCCAGTAAAAGCTCCGTTGAAAGTCTGACAAGCCAAGTCGGCGCGCAGATAATGTGTATATTAGTTTGTTATTGCGATAAATATTACCACATACCTCAGTGGTCAAATTGGGACGACGCCTGCACGGAAAGCGGAAGGTTCCAGGTTTAAACCCTGGCTGGGGTAATATTTTTCGCAATAAATTCTAAATTCTAGATAACATCATATTAATAAACATGGCCAGTTGGGTCGATTCTAAAAATTACTACGGTTTTAATTATTATCTGGCGACGAGAAGTTCTTAATTTGTTTAATCATTAAAAGTTGATGAAATTTGAGACTGTTTCTCAGGAGAACTATAATATATCACAAGTTCAAGCAAATTGACTGAAAATGTTTCTTTCATATAAATTGTGCGGGATCCTTTAATATGTCGTAACTCAAATGGTTAAATAAGCTCGACTATGCAGTACCTCTATAATAGAAACAATCAAGTAAGAAGTTAAAACGATTTTGAGTATTCAAGACTATATATTATTTTAGTAATGTAATAATAATTAATTGAAAAAATTAAATTGCTTAACGATTTACCGCAATTTTTTTGCCTTTGAAGCTAAAATGTATTCTAGAAAAATTCGAGAAGAACGCTTTAAATACGAAAAATACACTTACTTTGTCCTTTGGATTGATAACGCGTTATTATAGTCTTTGGACATATTTTCTTCCGCCTGTTGAGCGTTCTTCAACTGCGGCAAAATGCTTTTCAGCACCTACATGTTTAAATAATAATTTTACACAATTGTTGATAAAAATTGGATATTGAATTATTAACGTTATATTGATGATAATAATAATAACGTGTTGTAATACTGTAGGTATATTAGACACGCATGTACTCTAGGTGCGTTAACTTTAATAAACAACACGTGCGCGGTTCATCAAAATATTAAGATGTATAAAGAAGTATATAAGAAGCACAAATTTCTATACATATTAGATAATTGCTAACTCCATAAGATGAACGTAAAGTCAATTTGATAGGAGAGGGAATGACGGCCATCTTTACCCGGTCATGACCAAACGATAGCATCTTTTAAGAATCACCCAGAATTAACCTTAAGCTTACTGAACGCTCTATAAGGCTCTCTTTAATGCTCTATAATGCACTTTAATGTGCTCTTTAATTGCTCTATTTATAATAATAATATTTACTTTAATTATAGATACTTACCGAAATAAAGATATTAAAACTTTTATTATTGCAATTGTAACAAGAAACTGCACACCTATAAAGCATCTTCTTAATTCTTCTAAAATGTAGAAAAAAAAAATATGTAACTTTTTTATTTCCGATTTTATTATAATTTTACCAATTAAAGAAGTTATCGAACTGAAGTGGGAACACTAACACTACTTCACAAAGCATTGTATGTGATGACCGGGTAAATATATATATGGCGTCCGTGGCTTCAAGCTGTCTCGTAATAAGCTATAGCATGTTACAGCTTGATCTAGGTATAGAAATCTGTGATAAGAAGTAACTATAGTTCTGTTTTTTTTTTTAAATTTTACTTTGCATTTTTTACGCTGATAAGTCAGGCTACTATGACCCAGCGAGATAACGCTTCTTCCTATACATGTCCAAGCATACACTTTAATAAAAATTGTAATAGCAGCGATTGTATTAAAGGTAATTATAAATAATGATATCATTAAATGTATCATTATCTATGATTTAATTAGAATAGAATAAAATAATAACAAAATAAAATAGCGTAATGTCTGAAAAAATGTCTATATCATTCCGCGTTTATTTATTCTTTCGCATGTATACTCAATCATACATTATTTTTATTCAATGTAACGAGTTGAATTTATCATATATAGCTTACAATTGCCACTTTATAATTCTAAATTACCTGCAACGATTGTAATTGCTTCTCTTTTGTAGGTTCCTCCTGATTCTTCAGTATGTTGTCTCTCCATTGTGAGAACTTCTCACAATTACCTCTTAACGTATCAACATTCAAATCAGTAATGCTCGTAGATTTCTTTATACCAATAATCTCTGGTTCAATTTGCGGCTCGTGTTTTCTCGCATTGATTCTTTGCGCTTCTTTCTGATACTTAGTGTTGTTAGACATTGATATGTAACTCTTGGATCGCTGGATATTAGTCTTATCACTGATCGCGTTGAAAGATTGCCACTTGTAATGCAGCTCGCCCTGATCGCGAATCTTTGGCTCTATTTTACGGTCAGCGGTATTCGCATTCGGTTCTTCGGATTTATTTGTTGTTTTCCTGTTGTGCGATAGATTATTAATTAAATATGGATTCCTTGTAGCGCTCCTCTTATCATAATTACACGCACCGACATTATTTCTTAATAACGTGGCACATGTTTTGATAAACCTCTCTTCCGAATTTTTGGTACAATCACTGGATTCTTCAAATTCTTCGAAAATATCCAGACTCTTTTGTTTGGTATAAGTAGTGATGGTGAAGTTAGATAGAGTGTTGTCCACGGGTGCTAGCTCCGGTGCAGATAAGCTGTCCATATTTCTTCGGTCGAAATCTTTATTGACAGTCTGACGTGCCAATGTACCAGTCTCTATCTTGTTCTCCAGCTCTGAGATAATCTCTTTTCGCAAATCCGAATCAGTCTCCGACTTTTGTGAAGCAGTGAGTGCTTGCTTAACAATAACCTTGCTCGTAGTTTGCTTAATATCGCTTTCTGTCTCAGACACGCGGTCCATTTTTTCTTTCGAAGCTTTTTGATCACAATTTACTTCGACATTATTTGATAAAATCTTTGTCAACTTGAAGTTCTTATTGCTACTGTCTATCGTATCCACCAACTCTGCAATTTGGCTCGCAATTGGCTCCTTGAAAGCCTCCACCGATTCCAGTGTGACCGTATCGTAATTATCGAAGATCGGTGAATGCGAATCGCGGAAGGCGCTCGGTGGGGCTGGAAGCTGATACTCCCAGTCACTGATTGACAAGTCCTCACCCATCGCCGATACGTAATCGGAGGTATCTTGCTGCGAGTTCGCCGCAGTTATATTCGGTGTGCTGGTACTCAAGCCATTTTTTGCCGAAAAATCGATACATAACCTATAGAGTTCATTGGACTCGTCCTTTGTCTTAATAGGTTTTAAATTAATCGCAGAGGCATCGGGAACAATAACGTTTGTTTGCATGAATGTAGTTGTATAGCTTGTATCGGGAGGTAATGATGGTTCCGGTACCGATGAAGTTGGTAGTACGTTCGATAAAGTATCCGATACTTTCTGCAGCAGGATATCAGTCTTGGATGGGATATCTCGATAAACTGCTGATATATGTGAACAGAATAAAAAGTCAGTTAAACATTGCGACAATTTTTTTATGCTGAAGAGGATTGTGTAAATACATAAATCGTGAATAAATGTATTACGATCTTAAGTTGGTTTCTAGGACCAAGTAATGCTAGAGCAAGCAATGCTAAAAAAAATAAAAAACAAATTCAGAATTATTTTATAAACGCTGTAAAAAGATGTGACAGTTATTCACACATAAAGAAAGTGGAAAGTGAAAAAGATTGAAATTCTTTTTTAAGATAGGTTGATTAATGATTTTTTAAACACTGATAATTAATTACAGTAATTTAATATACTGTTCATAGAATAGTAGGTAAATATTAACTAAAGCACAATAAATAAGATATGAAAATGTAATATACATGAATCAAAAGAAATTAAAAACGTTTATACATACAGGGTATTCGAAAAGTGTGGGACCCCCGTATTATCTCAGAAAGAACGAACTTTTACGAAAAATGACTCGAACAAAAGTTGTAGAGTTTAAAAGGATCTATTTACTGACTTTATCAGTTTGACCATGGGTGGCGTCTCCCAGGTCAGGTCAAAATTACCTTAAATTTTTTAAATAAAATTTCCTATTTTTTATTGCATATTCTTATAGCCCTTGTCGAGACGTTTTTAGAACACTATAAGAAAGTTTTTTTTTGTTAAGAAGTTCCTGAGATATTTCAAATTTTGTCATTAAATTTTTAAGATAAAGTTTAAAATATCTCGTAAAGTAGTTACTTTTTGATGACTTTACCTTAATACTTTTATACGTAGAATAACGAAAGGAATCAAATGTTGCGAATAAGAACATAAAAACTTATGTTAAAAAATTTTATTGCATTTAGCAGATGCATTTAATTTTACAAGATTGCAAATGTATAAATTAATATTATTATTCAATTCCTTTCATTATTCTACGTATAAAAGTATTAAGGTAAAGTCATCGAAAAGTAACTACTTTACGAGATATTTCATATTTTATATTTATATTAATTTAATGACAAAATTTGAAATATCTCAGGAAATTCTTAACAAAAAAGAGCTTTATTATAATGTTTTGAAAACGTCTCGACAAGGGCTATAAGAATGTGCAATAAAAAATAGGGAGTTCCATTAAAAAATTTTAAGGCAATCTTGATCTGTGTGTGTGTGTGTGTGTGTGATAAAGTCAGTAAATAGATCTTTATAAACCCTGCAACTTTTGTTGGAGTCATTTTCCGTGAAAGTGCGTTCCTTTTGAATTAATAGAGGGGTCCCACACTTTTCGAATACCCTGTATATAGCATATGGTATATATCTATATACAGGGTGAGTTATTTTAATTTACCACCCCCAAACTTTTTTATTTTTTATTGTAGAAGAAAATGCTTCAGACAAAAGTTGTTTGGCTTGAAGGGGAACACATGATTCCGATCTGAGTCATGTGGTAGATGTCGTCGTTTTCAATAAATTTTAAAGGCGACTAATTTCTTGAATGGAACTTGATTTTTTCCTTGACATAAAAGTTGTAGATCTCGTCGAGATGTTTTCAAAACACTGTGATGAAGCTCTCTTTCGTTAAGAATTTTCCCAGATATTTTAAATTTTGTCATGATATTATTAATCTAAAATATAAAATATCTCGTAAAGTATTCACTTTTCGATGACTTCACCTTGATACTTTTATACGTAGAATAATGAAAGAATTCAAATAATAATATTAGTTTTTACATTTACAATATTACAAAATTGAATGCGTCTACAAAATGCAAATTTTTTAAAATAATTTTTTCTGTTTTTTTTTACAATTGATTCCTTTCATTATTCTACGTATACAGGGTGAATCTTAATGGATGCACCAACTTTTTACCACGGGAGATGGGTTACCGACTGCAACTGTAATCAACCGAACGATCCATAGATGACACCTGGTTGGATCGACCGCTCCGATCGACATACAGGGAAGTAAAAAATTGTGCATCAAGTAACGTGTATCGTATTCTATACATACATACTTTTCTAGTATATCCAACTCTCTTCCCATACAGCACAAAAACCTCTTAAAATATACATATTTAAAATATTTTTTAGGAAGTTTAAAATAATTTAAAATAATTCACAAAAATATTTTAAGAATGTTCTTATGTCCGACAAATCATGTCAAAAGAATATTTTCAAAAATGTTTTAAAAGATTGCATACAAATATATTCAATAATATTTGTAAAATCTTTTAGAAATATTGCATTAAAAAATAAAATGTTTAAATTTTTAAAAGATTTTACAAATATTGTTAAATATATTTTTATGCAATTATTTAAAAACATTTTTGAAAATATTTTTTTGACAATCTGGCGAACATAGAAACATTCTAAAAATATTTTTGTAAACTATTTAAAAAAATATTTTGTGCTGTATGGACTACGCGTTTTTTTTTACACAATTGTTTTCTAATAACGAGATTTCTTATTATTGCGCAACGTATCTACCGCATAAAAGAGATCATTTGTTTCTGTGTCTTTTTTATACAATTTTAAAAAATTAATGATTCTAAAGTTACTTGGTAGCGATTTCTTTTCACGCTTACGCAGAACATTTTAGCGCGTAAAAAGAGAGTTGGATCTGAAGCAGCAAAAATATAAAAATGTTCTACTATTCTTATTAAAAAATGCGTAATTCTACTGCAAGAAATATTCTGCTGTATAGTACTTTATGGATATAAAAGTAATAACTTAAAAAATTAAAAGTAATAACAGTGGAGTTCCACACCACCTCTGAGGTACCGCCAATGACGCGTTAGGTTTTTAAAAGTGGACCTTCGCCTGGAGCAATATTATACGAGTACCACAGTTTAAGACCTTTTTCAGTAAAGGGTCAAACAGATATATTGAAGTCATATTGCGTAAGAGCGCACGCAGATGAAAAATTACATCAACGTGTGGCCGTGCGCAACATGTCGCCAATTCGTCATGTTTTCACTTTAGATGCTTTTTCGTACAACACGAACACGGCGCACAAAAATGGCTCAAACAGAAGAAATGATACGGACGATCCAATAACTAACAAGCTATGGCGCAGTATCAAGGAATGAGCCAGAAAATTATATGTAAAACTTTGATATCGGTGCATTTTTATGGTTGTAGGATTATTTTAAGCAGTAATTAAGTTTGCGCAACGCGACCTGCTAGCGCTCAAGATCTGAAGGATCGAATTGTACGGGCTTGCCGTGCAATATGTCCACGGGTCTTGCGCGCCGGATGCGTAGTACAATTTTAAAAAGGGCTATATTTTGTGAAAGAATGGAGGGGGGACACTTTGAGTATCTAAAGTGAAAACATGATAAATTGCGCATGTTGCGATATGTTGCACACGGCCATACGTTGACGCAATTTTTCATCTGCGTGCGCTCTTACGCAATATGACTTCAATATATCTGTTTGAGCCTTTACTGAAAAAAGGTCTTAAACTGTGGTACTCGTATAATATTGCTCCAGGCGAAGGTCCACTTTTAAAAACCTAACGCGTCATTGGCGGTACCTCAGAGGTGGTGTGGAAGTCCACTGTTATTACTTTTAATTTTTTAAGTTATTACTTTTATATCCATAAAGTACTATACAGCAGAATATTTCTTGCAGTAGAATTACGCATTTTTTAATAAGAATAGTAGAACATTTTTATATTTTTGCCGCTTCAGATCCAACTCTCTTTTTACGCGCTAAAATGTTTTGCGTAAGCGTGAAAAGAAATCGCTACCAAGTAACTTTAGAATCATTAATTTTTTAAAATTGTATGAAAAAGATACACAGAAACAAATGATATCTCTTTTATGCGGTAGATACTTGCGCAATAATAAGAAATCTCGTTATTAGAAAATAATTGTGTAAAAAAAACGCGTAGTCCATACAGCACAAAATATTTTTTAAAATAGTTTACAAAAATATTTTTAGAATGTTTCTATGTTCGCCAGATTGTCAAAAAAATATTTTCAAAAATGTTTTTAAATAATTGCATAAAAATATATTTAACAATATTTGTAAAATCTTTTAAAAATTTAAACATTTTATTTTTTAAAGCAATATTTCTAAAATTATTATTATTTAAAGCAATTTCTAAAAGATTTTACAAATATTATTGAATATTCATATAAGTATCAAGGTAAAGTCATCGAAAAGTAAATACTTTACAAGATATTTTATATTTTAGATTAAGAATATCATACCAAAATTTAAAATATCTCAGGAAATTCTTAACGGAAGAGAGCTTTATTATAGTGTTTTGAAAACGTCTCGACAAGATCTACAACTTTCATCTCAAGGAAAAAATCGTTCCATTTAAAAAATTAGTCGCCTTTAAAATTTCTTGAAAACGACGACATCTACCACATGACTCACATTGGAATCATGTGTTCTCCTTCAAGCCAAACAACTTTTGTCTGAAGCATTTTCTTCTAGAATAAAAAATAAAAAAGTTTTTGGGGGTGGTAAATTAAAATGACTTGTATAAAAGTGACTGTATATTTCTAATAATATACACATCTCAACAAAATTGATTATTTAAAATCAGCGCTAAAAAGGACCAAATTCAAAGTCACGCGTATCTTTGTTAAAAATGATTGCAGAACGACGTTCAAGAAGCATTTTAAAGCTTAAAGCGCTTAAAACTCTCAGCTTTCGAATGCTACAAGGTTCGTTTCTCTGCCAAGATTTTACCACAAACGACGCCACTTTAAAGTGAACAAAATTGAAGAATAAATTTCAACTTTGACAGCGTGCACGGGGTGAACGAATTTTTTTCTTCAAATTTTATTGATAGTATTTTAACACATTTCCTTTTTAAAATAATTTTTTAATTATTACGCTACCATTTTTTTCACTGACAAGGGAACCATCCCAGGTGTAAATCTCATAATAATGCCAAACCTATACAGATCTTTTGTTTGGGTAACCAAAAACTGAAATTCACCGTTTATAAGCTTAACCTTTGCGATATACATATATACAGTGTGAGTTTTTTTAAACTGACACACCTAAATATCTCGAAAACAACGCATTTTAGAGAAAAATGTTTCAGATAAAAGTTGTAGGGTTTTAAAAGATCTGCTTACTGTCCTAATCAGTTTCACCATGGGTAGCGTCTCCAAAGTTAGGTCAAGATTATATTGAATTTTTTAAATAAAATCTTATATTTTTTATTGCATATTCTTGTAGCCCTTGTCGAGACGTTTTCAAAACGTAATAAAGTTCTCTTCTTTCTAAGATATTTCAAATTTTGTCATGATTTTCATATATAAGATATGAAATACGTAAAATATTCACTTTTTAATGACTTTATCTTAATACTTTTATACGTAGAATGAGGAAAGGAATTGAATAATAATATAAATTTTTACATTTACAATTTTGTAAAACTGAATGCATCTACTCTACAAAATGCAATCAAATTTTTTAAAATATTCTTTTTTCTTTTTTTTACAACAATCAATTTCTTTCATTATTCTACGTATAAAAGTATGAAGGTAAAGTCATCGAAAAGTGAATACTTATATATAACGAGGTATTTCATATTTTATACTAAAAATATTATAAAATTTGAATTATCAGGAAATTCTTAATAAAAGACAACTTTATTATAGTGTTTTAAAAACGTCTTGACAAGGGCAATAAGAATATGCAATATAAAATAGGGGGTTCCATTTAAAAAATTCAAGGTGATCTTGACTTGACTTTGGAGACGCCACCCATGGTCAAACTGATAAGGTCGGTAAATAGATCTTTTTAAACCCTACAATTTTTGTCTGAAACATTTTTCTCTAAAATGCGTTGTTTTCGAGATATTTTGGTGTGTCAGTTTAAAAAACTCACCCTGTATATATAAGCAAAAACAAATATCAAATATAGGTACCCCAATTTTACAGGTCATTAACCGTATTATTTTGTGAGCTCTTGCTTTTCTAACAAAATGTAGTTTAGTTTTTCAGTTTGTATTAACATTTTTGTGAATTACATCGATGAAAATTGTGGAACCAACACATAGCGGACATGAATTTAAAGACTACCTTCCGAAATGCACTGAAAATGAGAAGTACTGAAAATATATAGTTCGTGTCATATATTATATATTTTCTGTATTGATAGTGTGTAAGTATTAAAGAAAAATCTATTGAGAAAAGTCCCCTATTATAAGGTAGGCTCCTAATACGCGGTAGCGAGGTTTCTGCTAAACTAATAGGCCCTATCTGTTGGTTCCATCATGAACTTATTGCCCTTGGGGTAAAACCTATTTAATGTAAAATTTATTGTTCGATCGTGCGAGTAGTCGTTGCAGAGAAAGAAATTGTGAATTTGGATGTTGTCAAGTGCCATAGATATGAGTCTTTAAACCTTGTTTATTATGTAATTAATAAATATTTGACAATAAGTTCTGCATGCAGCGATAGAGTAAGGTCGTATTAATAGGAAAATACGGAATATGTTGAGTTGCTCAATTGTAGAGATTAGATTTGGTGATCACCGTAAGGCGTGGAGCTCGTAACATGAGATACCCAGGGTACTCCCTGGGTTGCTGGAGTATAAAAGTTATTGTACAGTAATAAAATAAGAGAAAATACCATATTAACGTTAAGGGAAGGTTTATATAAAATTATAAGTGTGTACTGACCTTGATTTGAGGGGGAAGGGTGGAGGGGAAAGATAAGGTACAATATTGGGTATAAGTGGGTTTACGATTGTTGCAAATATGCTTCTCCATTACATTTACTTTTCAGAAACTTCAAATAAAATTTTCTAATTGCAATATAATGTATTTTGCACTTTATTAGCGTTTTTCCGGGGTCTCTCAAATTAAAAGCACACTTTTCCGATTTTGCCGAAAACTCATTTTTTATATTTTTCTCTCTAATTTTCAGAAAAATCAATATTTAAATTAAATTTTACATTTTAGCATCTTAAAGCTTATTAAATTCCCTTCAAAATGACCTACTATATTTTTCAATTCTGCCCATAGACTTCCGGCAATCACACAAAATAGATGTGGTATCTCATAATCGGGGACTTTCCTCTAGGTAATGAAAACTTACAAATAATAAGATAATAAATAAAAATTTTTTTTCATGGATCACATACATCTGATCTAATACACCAAACTTGAGAAAATTAAAACGCAAGAAAATCTGGTAATTATTTAGAATAGCGGCTTTTCCCAATTTTGATATTTTTTATGATTGTTTTAAAAGCTGTGTTGTAGCTCCAATAACAATAATCAATCGGGGGAGGTCGAAGAATATGTGATTTACCTAGTTTTTTAAACAAAAACAGGCATTAATTGACGTATATGTGATTAACTCCATACTTTGAACTTTATTTGTATATTGCAACTTTCTATGTGAAGCGAGTTTCACCCCACAATTGTTGTGTGGATAAAAAAGTGCGTGCGTGGATGCAGTAGGTTCCACCCCCCTGCGGGGGCTCCACTTAAAAATAAGACCTAACCCAACCCAATTGTTGTGTAGGTGGAAAAGTGCGTGCGTCGATCCACGCACATAATTTTTCACCCACAACAATTGGTTTGGGTTAGGTTAGTTTTTTTTGGAAGCGGAGCCCCCTGCAGGGTGGCGAAACCTACTGCATCCACGCACGCACTTTCCACCCACACAACAATTGGGTTGGGTAAGTCAGTCTTATTGGAAGTGGAGCCCCCCGCAGGGGGGCGGAACCTACTGCATCCACGCACGCACTTTTCCAAATTTCCACCCACACAACAATTGAGTTAAATTAGGTGAGTTTTTTTGGAAGTTGAGCCCCCCACAGGGGGCGGAACCTATTGCATTCACGCAAGCACTTTCCACCCACACAACAATTGGGTTGGGTTAAATCAGTATTTTTGGAAGTGGAGCCTCCCGCAGGGGGCAGAACCTACTGCATCCACGCACGCACTTTTTCACCCACACAACAATTGGGTTGGGTAAGTCAGTCTTATTGGAAGTGGAGCCCCCCGCAGGGGGGCGGAACCTACTGCATCCACGCACGCACTTTTCCAAATTTCCACCCACACAACAATTGAGTTAAATTAGGTGAGTTTTTTTGGAAGTTGAGCCCCCCACAGGGGGCGGAACCTATTGCATTCACGCAAGCACTTTCCACCCACACAACAATTGGGTTGGGTTAAATCAGTATTTTTGGAAGTGGAGCCTCCCGCAGGGGGCGGAACCTACTGCATCCACGCACGCACTTTTCCACCCACATAACAATTGAGTTGGGTTAAATCAGTTTTTTTGGAAGTGGAGCCCCCCGCAGGAGGCAAAACCTACTGCATCCCCGCACGCACTTTTCCACCCACACAACAATTGGTTTGGGTTAAATCAGTTTTTTGAAAGTGGAGCTCCCCGTAGTAAAACCCACTGCATCCACGCATACACTTTTCCACCCACACAACTATTGTGGGGTGGACCTCGTTTCACATGGAAAGTTGCAATATGCAAATAAAGTTCAAAGTATGGAGTTAACACATATACGTCAATTAATGCCGATTTGTGCTGAAAATCTAGGTAGATCACATATTCTTCGACCTCCCCCGATTGATTATCGTTGTCGGTGTCACAACACAGCTTCTTATCAAGACAATCACAGAAAAATATCAAAATTGGAAAAAGCCGCTATTCTAAATAATTACCGAAAATCTAATGTAACATAGCAAATAGGGAAATAAAAAAAAATGTATTTTTTTATTATCCAAAATTTTAAATCTTTAGTGGGAATACCTATTACAGCAGAAATAAATCTTCTATGAGAAAATATGTAATTCGTAATTAAAGAAATATTGACATGAAATAATAACATATATTTCAATAAAATTAAACAAAATTGCACATTAATGCCAATGCGTTTTTTAAATAAAAATGGTAAATACAATGATTACAATGAAAAGCAAGAACTGACAATATAGCATGGTTTAATCTCCAAAATTGGAGTACATTTGATATTTGTTTTTGCTTACATCGCAAAGGTTGGGCTTATAAATGGTGAATTGCACTTTCTGGTTATCCAAACAAGAGATCTGTACAGATTTGGCACTAATTATTATGAGATTTATACCTGGGACGGTTTCCTTGTGAGTTATGACAATTTGAAGTAAGTAATGCATTTTCAGGTCTTTTCTCTAAAAATCTGTCTTCTGCCGCCAATAGTAGCATTACGCAGGGTACCACAGGGAGGTTACACAGTCGGATTTACACCTTGTATATGTATGCGCACGCGCATGTGTGCGTGTGTGTGTTTATATTACAGCAGAGATAAGGACCTTATGGTTTGTCACTCCCGTATGAACATTGAAATTTGTCATTCGCGGTGTGTATACATTCGCAACAATTCGTAACAAATTCGCAATAACTCAGCAATCATCTAATAGCTAGTAGCTACATACTGTTCGCGAATCTTTTTTAAAGAAGAGGAAAATTTATTCGCGGTTATTTGTATAGTTTGATTTGTTACGAAAACTGCTCAGTTGGCAAAATAATGACAAATTGCTTTGTTCATACGGGAGTGACGAACCGTGAGGTATTTATCCCTGCTGTCTCACACACACACACACGCGCGCACACGCGCACACGCGCGCGCGCACACACACACACACACACACACACACACACTTGCGTAATGCTTTTAGAGAGAAAACCTGAAAATGCACTACTCACTTCAAATCGTCATAACTCAGTAAAAAAAAATGGTAGCATAATGGTTAAAAAAGCATTTTAAAGAGAAAATGTTAAATTTTGTATACAATACAATCAATAAAAGAATAAATTTTATTCTCCTGGTGCACGCCGTCAAAGTTGACGTTTATTTTTCAATTTTGCAAGGCCCACTTTAAATTAGCGCCATTTGTAATAAAATCTTCAGAAAAACGAGCCTTGAAGCGTTCGAAAGCTGAGGGTTTAAGCTTTAAAACGCTTTTTGAACGTCGCTCTGCGATCATTTTTAACAAAGATACGTGACTTTGAATTTGGTCCTTTTTAGCGCTGATTTTAAGTGATCCTTCAATTTTGTTGAGCAGTGTATTTTCAAGTAAGATAAGGTAAAAAGTAAAGCAAGAATCCTCTTTTATCTGATATTAACATCGAGTAAATATGTATATTTACAAAGAATATTTCAATAAGGCATGCAAGTAACCATCACCTCCTATTAAGCGAATATTGCTTATACAAACACGAAAGAATTTATTAAAATATATAGTATAGATCACATATAGATCATTTTATATATCTTACTATTAATATTTTTAGATTGTAAGGCAATTACAAATTATTTAAAAATATCACTTTCGTGATATATGTATTAACACTTTCAGTTTTTAAATCAAATAAAATCAGATATTGATAAAGGAAATGTTTCGCTATACTCTTTTTTCTTTCTTCTTTTTCTCCTCTTATTTTATTGTTTAAAAAAAATAACATTTAATGTATAAATAAGAACAAAATAACTTTAAAATAGAGAGATAAAGAGTTATACATAGACTAACTAATTGTAAGATAGAAATTATATCTGGCATGGTTTACTAAATGTTAGATGATCTTTTAGTATTAAGATTTTAATGATCAATGTTAACAATTTTTTAATGTTGATAATTTTAAAGTAAAATATGATTTTAAAAAGACCACCTAATTTATAGTCTTTTCAATATACACTATAAATTGTCTGGACAAGTGACAATTTTAATTCTAAATAAAATTTATTTTTTATTTGTGTACATACATTATTGTTCTTTTGCGCTTAAACAATCTCATTTTCTTTATCTGTAAATGGTATACAGGTGAGGGATGTCTAAAGTACACATTATGACAATTTGTCTTTTAAAATATCTTAGCATGCGTAAAGAATGGTTTTTACTTCTTATTTATTTTATACTTTTATATCATAAATTTTATAAGAACTAAAAGCTACAGAATACGCAATAAAAAATAGAAATCCTTATCTAAAAAAATTCAAGGTAATCTTAGCGTGACCTCGACAAGGACATCCAAAGATACACAAATGTCATTACCTAATATCCTGATAGGACAAAATTTTGTATCAAAAATGTTTTAGGCTTTTGCTTCAACACTTCTTGCTAACAAAGATATTTTAAAAATAAATTGTCATAATATGTACTTTAGCTATCTCTCACCTGTATATACACCATTTGAAAATGCTGTATAATAAGACATGAGACTGAAAGGGTTAAAAATCTGTGGAAGGGACAATAAGGGTAAAAATAGAAGTTAGTAATACAACAACATGCACCTGTGATTAATTCACTGTACGACTCTTCCTTATCTATATCCGCACTTCCCGCATGATCAGTGCAGTGTTCCGTCACAATTTGCTCTAAGTTCTTTTCGGCGATATCGAAAGATGTGAGATTTCGTGCGGGAACGTTGAGGTTCAAAGCGTGCGCAATATTCTCCGGAGGCGAAGTGAGGTATCGTCTCTGTCTCTTCAAAATATCTGTCTTGAAGTCATCCGACTTGGAGTGGCTACGAACCGCCCTCGTCCGTTTATCATTCCTCGCGCCGCTCGATTCTTCGCTCTGATTTTGACGTTTCTCGCATAATTCATCGACATTTTCCATGATGATACGTTTTGTGATATTATTTAAAGCACCGTCTTCTCTTATAGCATCAAGACGCTCGCATTTTGGTATGGTGGAGATTACCGTGCACATTTTTTTGTCTTTCTCACAATCAGAAACGTTCTTTTCCGCTGCGCCGCACGTCGCGTCTGTGGGATTTACTGCCTCAACTTTTTCTTCAATTTTGCAGGAAGAAATTGTTTTTTTCTGTGCATTAGGTGGTCCTTGGCAAGCGAATCGATGGTGCAACAGTTTCAGTCGTCCGCTTCTCGGTTCAGTCATGTAATCCAGTTTGGTCACACTCTCATTTAGAGAACTATTGTCCAATGTCAACCGTGAATTATTACATTGGTTCTCATTTTTATTACATGAATCAATATTTTCGGATTTTATTTTGTTATCTTGTTCTAAAGAATAATTTTCATTCTTTTTGGAAATGATATTGCATTCAGATAATGATGATTCAGTTGGAGATACATTTAATTCTATGGAATCAAGTGCGGTATGTTTTTTATTACTTAAATATAGGTTCAAATCTAATGATTTACGATTTTCTATATCATCGGCTATATCAAGTATTCTTTTCTCCTGATTATATTTATCTCCACTTGAAAATTTATCTTTGGATTTCAAATGAGTTTCTTCTTCTAAATCAATACAAATTAGTTTCATAGAATTTTGTATATTAAAGTTGCTTTCTACTTCGTAATTTGAAGATCGACTTGATTTTAAAGACATATCATCTTTGGTTGTAATATTGCTAGTAGTTTCTAATATCTTTTTTTGCTGGTTTATCTGATCTTCATTGAAAGATGTACAGTCGTTTTTCGATTTTGAACATGTCCTTTCTGGCTCAAGTGTAGCAATGCTATATTCGTCCAATAAAGACATATCATTGACAATTGAAGTGATACAGCATGCTTCATTGATGTGTTTGGTATTTATACGTTTGTGTAATAAAGCATTTGCGTTATCGCGTTTTATGCTTAATGTTCTAGGCGGTACCAAGGGCGGAGTTACTTTATGCTTAGGTATCTTCAGAGATTCCAAAGCGCTAAGTCTACTCGCGTTAATCTTTCGAGGCTTGGGAAGGGGTGCAGATTCTCCAACTATATTTGAATAAAGAAACAAAAACAACCATCACCAAAAAAATATAAGCTAGCAAGAAAAAGCAAAAAAAAAAAAAAAAGAAAAGAAAACTGATCAAAGTATATCCATTACATGTCTATTAAAGCAAAAAGGAAGACACATTGCCTAGGTTGCCCTAGGCGTGTAGATCTGAATAAAAGTGCAGAACCAAATCACGTTATATTTATGTACTTTAATAAATCTTTTTTGATTTGTTATATTTGGCAGCTCAAAATTAAATAAATCTAAATCTTTTTGATGCATATATGTATATACAAATCTTATAAAAGATTAGCTAAAAGTTTTACAAAAGCTTACTGAAAAGAAGCAAATAAAAATGCGGTTAACTTAGCAAGCAAAATGTTAGTAGTATTCCAGCAAATCAATAGCAGATTCGATCAGATATTTCAGTAGATTCAACTATATCACTATATTAGCATGTACTTTATCAGCAGAGTAATTTGATGAATTGGCAGCAAAAATCGAGCAAAATCTGTCATTTTGCAATTATTTAAATGGAATATTTAATTTAAATAATTAGAAAATGTTTTTCAGTGTCTGCCGCCAATTTGTAATAATATTCTGTTATCAGATTTTATTACATTTATATGTATAGTGCCCGACAAAATATGTAAGACGCACTATATAAAATCTTTTCGAGAGATTTGACTATCTGAGAACATATCTTCTGGTTCAAGTCGGTAAAGGTGACATTTTTTAAATATATAATGTGTTTTTAGAAATTTTCGATAATTCCATTAAAATCCCCGTTTTGGTGTTCCATTAATTTATAATTTAAAATTTAATTATCATAATATTTAAAGTCAAAATTAGGGTCAAAGAAAGACGATATGCAGAAAGAAACTCGAGGAGAAGTGTATTCTAAAATAAAGAGAAATTAATGATCAAATCTAGATTAATTCTAAATAGAATGTCTATTACCTATATACATATATCTATTACATAGATTTTAAACAAATTTGCCGATTCTATTCTCAAGAATCGAGTTCAACTGCACTAAGAAACGATTCCAGCTTTCATTCGATTCTTGACGACTAACCAGACCAAGCGGTGGTGGCTCCAAAATACTTAACTTTCTCTTTTGTAATTTGTTTTCAGTATAATTTATAATAGGCAACGAAGGTAACTTATCAATGTCACTGGAAACGGATTCTGTGGGGCTCACTTGGATGTTTAATGGCTTCGTAGAGATCGCAAATATTTGCAAAGTGCTCAAAGGCAGATGATACAAATTGTTTTCCGCATATTGCTCCAAACAATTACAAGATTCTCGATTTTCACTGGAAACTATGAAACTTAGGTAGCACCTTGTCGTGCTTATCCTGCCTAATTTTAAAGAGTAAGATAGAAATACCAACAAACACTTGGTGTTTTTGAATATTTTAAACAAAGACTTTGTGTTGACATTAAATTTGGTTTTTTGAAAGAACTCGATAATTTGATTTCTCTCGAAATGATATCATTTTGAAAACTCATGCTACATGCTGAGACTTTCTTACCATATTTACCGCGACAAACATAACTGCTGCTATGTGATAATTTTGGATTGTAGGTTTGGATTGAACTTTTTATAGGATGTAGTACTTTACATGCCGCGTTTTCTACGTCCGATTTTATGTTATCCAAATTTACCGATGTTTGTATTTTCGACAATTGCTCGCTCGTATAATCATATCTTTTTGTGTAACGGTTGGCAGTCGCAAATAGGCAATTGCTCGATCTATAATTCGCGAGAAACTCACAATTATCAAAAAAAATTATCTCTTCACGATATTCACGTGAGTTCAATTTTATCCTTCTAAGACCTTGAGAGTTTTGACAAATTCGGGGTAGTTCACGTGTTATATCTCGAATATGAGTCTTAGTAGCGATACCGACCAAAACATCATTCGCATAATTAACACTTGCAGAATTGTCATGTTGCGAGCAGTATTTTTGAACAGCAGCATGCAATCTGTTCCTCTCTGAAAGTCTATGTTTTTTCGGATATAATATAACTCGGGACGTTTTTTTTCCAACGTTTGTACCTTTACCGACTTGAAAATCTTTCGGGGTTTTGGAATTTGGAAGACGGAGAAAAGCGTCTAAGTTACTGACAGCATGTGCTAGCTTACCTCTCTTCGTTGCTACACTAGCTTGCTCTACTGTCGGGGTGGGTTCTACAGGCGCGATCACTTCTGCTTTAACGAGCTCAGAGTTAACTAAATCAGATTTAGAACGCGCCTCGGTATTCGCTTCAGTAGTACAATTTTGTTGAACGTCGTAATCGGACTCGTACGTCGCAATTTCCGGCTTTATTTTGCCGTCCAACTGGATGGACTGCGCGCTGATGCCAATTTCGGAATTAACTTTGGAGCAGGCGACATCGGAGCTGGCCTTCGACGGTGCACCAATATCTGATGACGGTTTCGAAGGTTCTATATCGGACGTTAACGATTCTTCGGAATCGACGATGCGTTCTAAAGCCTGCGTGGAAATGGCCGACGAAAGTAGTCTGGGCGTCGGCGGAAGAGGAGCTGCCCTCTTCTTTCGAAGACCTGTGCAAATAATTTTTCGTTGACTTAATAAAATATTGTTCAAAACGATAATGTCTTTCATACATGTACATGTAAAAATATAATTCCGCTTGGTTGTGGATAATATATTATTTTAATGATAAAGAGAAAATAGACTTGGATAATTAATTTGCAAGTTTCTGCAGTTCATATGAATTAACATTAACATTTTTAATATGATCTTTTGCCCCATATGTTGTCCCATACGTAAACTCGAAAAAAAGACAGAAAATAATCTTTACTGTATTTGAATAAATTAAAGTGTAATTAACTTAAAAACACCAATATTAAATGAAAAAAGAAACCTCTTTGATATCAATCAATATCGAATAAACTACTGTCATTTGAAGTCTGAGCTTAGATTTTTAGTAGCCTTAAATATTTCTGTTAGTCGGCACGCAGTTTACTCACGTTGGAAAAATTATATGTATATATACGGAAATATTTAAGGTTACTAAAAGTCTAACAATAAACTCGGACGTCAAATGGCAGTTTATTTGACATTAATTAGAAATGCGTCTTTTTAAGCCTCACAACTTTTGTCTGAAACACTTTTTAACAAAACGCCATGTTTTCAAGTTATTACGGTGTGAAAGTTAAAGAGTAGGATACCCTATATGTATTCATCTTTTGCATTAAAACATTTTGTGCTAATAAAAAATAACGTTTTTTTTCTGCAAAGTGCTGTATAAATTTATTTTATTTTCTCTTTGTCCAGGAATAAGCTTTACATTTTACATATTCGTCGATTTGACATATCGCGTACCGATCTCGCGCTCGCGCTCCGTTTGCGCTCCGGCTCCGCGTGCCGCACACTCCCCGCGTGTTGCGTGACGCTCGGGGCCGAGTCGGCCCAATCCGTCGACGTAAACAACGGTCGGGCGCGCAGGTGAAGATCACGACGAGTCGGCATTCTAACGTGAAACGTTACGGATCGAATCCGATATTATTTCGTGCTCGCTGAGAAACCAACGCGCCTACGCCTTCGATAGGTGATTTCGGTTTGCTGCATCATACGCGAGAACCGTCCCGGCTGTGTGGCGTTCATCTTAGTGCATCTTCACGTGCGCGTCGAACCCAGAGCGCATTCCAAGCTCTGTCGCCCGCGAACGGACCTCCGTCGCGGCGTTTCGTTCCGTTGCCGTCTCCATAAGAAAGAGAACAGCGTTCGTGCATTCGACTGCATCGTTAGAGTGCTTTTGTGATACCGCTCGCCTCTACCACAAGACTATTAACAATAAATTATTATTGTGAGTTCAATAATTTTCGGAGTCGTTAATTTGAAAGTCCTTCCGCCTTGGTCCGCGAACCTTAAACAAGGTTACACCAGCCAACCAAACATCAACAACAAACACTCTCTCATCTTCATTTATTACAAAATAATAACTATTTAATTTTTCCAACTTCTCGATTGTCATTCTACATATTAATATTAAATATGCACTACAGTTCAAAAGTTTAAAAGCATTACTTTTTTAAGAAAAACAAAACAGTGGTGCTCATATTTCTAAAGAAAAATGTTATATAAGAAACTTTACTAACTGTTTTAACTATTCAACACATTATCATTTGTTTCTAACCATTTTCCATGTAAGTATTTTATTTAAAGAATTTTACCGAGTGAACATCCTATGTCATTGTTCTTTTATGAAGAAAGAACAAGTTTCCATGGTTTGAGTCAAATATAATAAATATAACAATAACAATTATTATATTTTACTCGAACCATGGGAACTTGTTCTTTTCTTTTTTCATAAAAGTACAATGACATAGCATGTTCACTCAATAAAATTTTTTAAATGAAATACTAACCTGGAAAATGATTAGAAACAAATAATACTGTGTTGAATAGTTAGAACAGTTAGTAAAGTTTCTTATATGACATTTTTCTGTAAAAGTATTAGCACCACAATTTTGTTTTTCTTAAAAAAGTATAGTGCTTCCAAACTTTTAAACGATAGTGTAATTTCTCTAATAATTCCGTTAGAAAAATAAAGGTAGAAACTCGAGAGATGAGATGAGGTTTCAGAATTATAATTTCAACTAAACTGTTGAAAAAAATCTCTCTATTAGAGAAACTAGTAGGGAAAATGTGTAAAACGGCCCTCTTAATAAATAAATTGATTTTACTTCCAAAGGTTCCAAATATTTAGATTCGAAATACCGTCAGGAGTATTTATTGACATCTTTGTTAATTAAAAAAGCTGATTATAAGCATCCCTTAAGTTTTCAAAATTAGTAGCAAACAAAAAACTGCAGACATGCATTTTTGCCGTTTTACCCACACCCTATGGGTGAAACGGCCCCGGTATATAATTTATTTCTATTTTATATATATCTTTGTGGTATACTTATTTTTTATATATTGTGATATAAACTACAGAAAGGCAGGCTTACTTAAAAAGACGTATTTCAATAGGTAAATAATTAATTTTTATTAGCAAAAGTCACAGATATAATTTTCTGTCTCGGCGAAGTCCTCATGGCACCATTTTATACATAAAATGCACTGAATCCATTTTTCTCCGCTTACTGAATTGAAGTAATTTTCTCCACAAAAAAGACATTCAACGTCCTTCTCTTATGTCTTGCCTACAAGTAAGGTTGGCAGTTTTACCCCACAATTGCAAAAATATCAAAAAAGTTTAAACAAAATTTTTACTTAACTTTAAATAAAAAATGTCTGAAAATATTTGGCTTTCAGGATCACTACAGATATTAAAAAATATATAAGCGACTAAAAACATTGCACGAGAAAGAGATAAACGCTTAATAAAGCTTGGACTCACCTTAGATTAAACTTAAAAAAATTAAGAAAATTGTTTATTGCGTCCGTATGAAAGACGTCATTAACACCATAATGCACTAGGCACTTTTGCAACATGTAACCCAACATAACTTACTAAGTCTCCCGACGACAGAGTTGCGTATTTGTTAAAAACAAGGGGAAGGTCGTTTTACACACATTTCCCCTAGTTACTTGTTTTATGTATAATTATTCGAAAAATTTATCTAAATATTTTCAACATCAGTACATGTATATGTTACAGTAAAAGCGTGATAAAATTCAGAAAATGCATACAATAACTAGAGCTCTAATTTATAAGTATGCGTGTAGTGGGGTAGTTGAGTGGGGGGCCGCAAAAAAATTAACTTAACCCAACCCAATCTGTATCAGTGTGACAATGAAGTTGCTTGTTAAAAGATATAAATTTTAAGCGTATTTAGTAAATGTATACATATATTTTACTTTAATTTATTAAATGTTTAGATTTATTTTTTATATTGTTCGCGAGAGAAAAGAATATTAGAAAGAACAAGTTCTTTTAATCGATCATGTCCCTTGAAGGTAATTTCAGCAATAATTGACTACATTGTTTTAATTAAATCAAATCCCAGCCAGAACGCTGATGTCGATTCGACATCTAATCGACGTCGAAGAAATCTAGATTACGTCTAATCTAAATGAATGTCTAAAAATATGGCAATTTAGACGTCTCTTGCTCTGAGTATTTTAGCAATCTATTTGTGATATATAAACCATCGGAAGAGAGTTTTTCATAAAATTTCGAGATTTTACTTTGTGGACTGCTTGCTTCGGCCTAGACGTCTATTCGATGTTTAGTCGACGTCTAATGTGTCCCTTTCAAGAACGTTACTCTGGTGGAAATAATTTTACAATAATTTACGTATTTCTACGAAAAATTACAATCTTATACAACAAATCACAAATTTCTACAAATTAATTTTAGAAATTCATGGTAAATTGCAGTAAATTGTAGTAAGTTGTAAAAAGTAATATAAAATTTTTACAAGTCTTAACAACTATTTGCGAACATTTTTATGAGAACGTAGTAAATTGTAGAAGTTGTAGATTATTGTAAAAATCACAACTATCT
Source organism: Harpagoxenus sublaevis (assembly GCA_030770355.1). Lineage (NCBI taxonomy): Eukaryota > Metazoa > Arthropoda > Insecta > Hymenoptera > Formicidae > Harpagoxenus > Harpagoxenus sublaevis. Next base: position 30,128 of record JASTWR010000362.1, on the reverse strand, counting down.
ACAACATTCTACGAATACTAACAAATTACAGAATAGAAATAGTAATAGTAATTACTCTAGCTGTGACAATGCAACCCAAGATCCTATAAAATTTATTACTATACCGTATGTCAAAGGTCTCAGCGGTGATGTTGGCCGTACAATGCGTGACGCTAAATTTAGAGTACTTCTCACTATTCCGAAGAAGTTAGATTGCGTTATTAGAAAAGGAAAAGATAAGCTACAAGATCTTAAACAGACTGAGTTGGTATATAAGATTGATTGTGCAAATTGTAATGCTACATACATTGGACAAACAAAAAGGCACCTAGAGACACGCATTAATGAACATTTCCGTGATATTAAAAAGAATGTCGACAATCATTCCGTTGTCAGTAAGCACCGTCTCACTTACAATCATGATTTCAATTGGCATCTACCTAAAATTTTATATAAGGAGAGACAACTCAAGAAAAGAGAAATCTCGGAAATGTTTTTTATCAAAAAATATGATTGCACAATTAATCTTCAAAAAGACACTGAAAATCTACCTGGGACTTACGAAAGTGTTATCAGTGCCACTTAGTCGGCACTTTTTGTTTTTGGTTCTGTTCGTTTTTATTTGGGAACACTTTTTGTCTTTCGTCTTTCATTGTGACTTTGACTGTTATACTGTCGGGATGTGTTCTCCGATATGGCTTGCGACGTTTCTCTTTTACGCTACACCTCTTTTATATTTTTTCTTGACGCTCATGATTTGTAAGCCTTTTTAATTGATTTTATTATTAGTTTTATTTTAATTTTTAACTTTTGACTTTTGATTAACCAATTTTTTCTTTGACTTTTCTTTTCTTTTTGCTTCCTCATAGAGGAAGCTTTGTTTTCGTGAAAAAAATTTTTTTTTAGTTGCCGCTGCCAATGTGTTCAGAATGTTCTAAAACGTCGAAAAATTGCATTTAAAAAAAATGTCCGTATGTGTGTGTATGTGTGTGTGTGTGTGTGTGTGTGTGTGTGTGTGTGTGTGTATGTGCGGATTTGATGTCCGTGGTTGCTCTAATTTCCGCAAATATTGAAATATCGGGTTGAATTTTTTTTTAATCGATAGAGTATTATTCAAAGAAGATTGGTATTGAATTTGGCGATGATCGGCAAAAAAGTTTTTTTTTTTTAATTTTTAATTTTTTTAAAAATGTCCGTGGTTGCTTTAACTTCCGCAAATATTGAAATATCAGGCTGAATTTCTTTTTAATCGGTAGAGTATCATTCAAGGAAGGTTGGTATTGAATTTGGCGATGATCGGTAAAGGGGTTTTAAAAAAAAAAAATTTTAATTTTTTTAGAAATGTCCGTGGTTGCTCTAACTTTCGCAAATGTTGAGATATTGGGCTAAATTTTTTTTTAATCGATGGAGTATCATTTAAGGAAGGTTGGTATTGAATTTAGCGATAATCGATAAAGGGCTTCTTTCTTTATAAAATTTTGAATTCTTTTAGAAATGCCCGTGGTTGCTCTAACTTTTGCAAATTTTGTGTTATTTCTAATTTTTGCTTCCTCATAGAGGAAGCTTTGTTTTCGTGAAAAATTTTTTTTTTTAGTTGCCGCTGCCAATGTGTTCAGAATGTTCTAAAACGTCGAAAAATTGCATTAAAAAAAATGTCCGTATGTGTGTGTGTATGTGTGTGTGTGTGTGTGTGTGTGTGTGTGTATGTGCGGATTTGATGTCCGTGGTTGCTCTAACTTCCATAAATATTGAGATATCGGGCTGTTTTTTTTTTAATCGATAGAGTATCATTCAAGGAAGGTTGGTATTGAATTTGGCGATAATCGGTAAAGGGGTTTTTTAAAAAAAAAATTTAAATTTTTTTAGAAATGTCCGTGGTTGCTCTAACTTTCGCAAATATTGAAATATTGGGCTAAATTTTTTTTTATGGATAGAGTATCATTCAAGGAAGGTTAGTATTGAATTTGGCGATGATCGGTAAAGTTTTTTTTTTTAATTTTAAATTTTTTTAGAAATGTCCGTGGTTGCTCTAATTTCCGCAAATATTGAAATATCGGGTTGAATTTTTTTTTAATCGATAGAGTATTATTCAAGGAAGATTGGTATTGAATTTGGCGATGATTGGTAAAGTTTTTTTTAAAAAAATTAAAAATTTTTTTAGAAATGTCCGTGGTTGCTCTAACTTCCGCAAATATTGAGATATTGGGTTGTTTTTTTTTTTATCGATAGAGTATTATTCAAGGAAGGTTGGTATCAAATTTGGCGACGATCAATAAAGGAATTTAAAAAAAAAAATTGAGTTTTGCAAGTAACCTTTAAGTGTGCATGTAGACACTTGCACATTGCTTCATCATAGCTTTTAAGTGTGCAAGTAGAAACTTGCACATTGCTTCCTCATAACTTTAAAGTGTGCAAGTTGAAACTTGCACATTGCTTCCTCATAGCTTTAAAGTGTGCAAGTAGAAACTTGCACATTGCTTCCTCATAGTTTTTAAGTGTGCAAGTAGAAACTTGCACATTGCTTCCTCATAGTTTTTAAGTGAGCAAGTAGAAACTTGCACATTGTTTTCTCATAGTTTTTAAGTGAGCCAGTAGAAACTTGCACATTGCTTTCTCATAGTTTTTAAGTGAGCCAGTAGAAACTTGCACATTGCTTTCTCATAGTGTTTAAGTGAGCCAGTAGAAACTTGCACATTGCTTTCTCATAATTTTTAAGTGAGCAAGTAGAAACTTGCACATTACTTAATCAACATTTTATTTCGCTCATAAAGCTTCCTCTATGAGGAAACCAAATTAATAAATATTTAATAATAATTATATATCAAAAAAAAAATTTGGCTTCTTCATAGAGGAAGCTTTATGAGCGAAATAAAATGTTGATTAAGTAATGTGCAAGTTTCTACTTGCTCACTTAAAAATTATGAGAAAGCAATGTGCAAGTTTCTACTGGCTCACTTAAACACTATGAGAAAGCAATGTGCAAGTTTCTACTGGCTCACTTAAAAACTATGAGAAAGCAATGTGCAAGTTTCTACTGGCTCACTTAAAAACTATGAGAAAACAATGTGCAAGTTTCTACTTGCTCACTTAAAAACTATGAGGAAGCAATGTGCAAGTTTCTACTTGCACACTTAAAAGCTATGATGAAGCAATGTGCAAGTTTCTACTTGCACACTTAAAGGTTACTTGCAAAACTCAATTTTTACTTTTGTTATTTCATTGTCGACAATGTCAACTTTTAATTTTTTAGCTTTACGTTTGTATGATGTAGTTAGGGCACGATGGCAGCGACGTTATGGACGTTATGTATGCGGATATGTTAATTGAGTTTGTAATTGCTCTTCTCACTTGAAAAGGACCGAATTACGGTTGAAACGTCGTGAGTTAAATATATTGAATTTTTGGCCAGTTGGGTCGAGAAAGAACGACTGTTATTATGTTTAATTTATTTACTGGCAAAGGAAGATTTTGTTTTAATTCTACGAATAGTTTTTATGAGAATGTAGTAAATTGTAGAAGTTGTAGATTCTTGTAAAAATCACAACTATTTACAACTTTCTGCAACGTTCTAAGAAAATTTCTTATGAAAATTGTAGTAATTTGTAAAAGTTGTAAATTATTGTAAAAATTACAACTATTTATAACTTTCTACAACATTCTAAGAATATTTTTATGATTAAATATAAGATATAAACAAAGTATATAGGAGAAACCGGGGCTGGATGTTACAGGGGTAAAACGTTACAGCTATAAAAAGTAGTTTATTAAACCGTCTAAAAAAACGCTAAATGACGAAATAAATCTGAGGTATTTCAAATTTTGTCATAATATTTTTAATTATAAAATACGAAATATCTCATAAAGTATTCACTTTTCGATGACTTTACCTTCATACTTTTATACGTAGAATAATGAAAGAAATCGAATGACGTAACAAAACGAAATTTATTTTAAAAAATTTGATTGCATTTTGTGGGCACTTAATTTTAAAAAATTGCAAATGTAAAAATTAATATTGTTATTCGATTTCTTTGATTATTCTACGTATAAAAGTATTAAAGTAGTCATCAAAAAGTAAATACTTTACGAGATATTTCATATTTAATATTAAAAATATTATAACAAAATTTGAAATATCTCAGAAAATTCTTAACAAAAGAAAACTTTATTATAGTGTTTTAAAAACGTCTCGACAAGAGCTACAAGAATATGCTATAAAAAATTGGGGCTTCTGTATAAAAAATTTAAGGTACTCTTGATCAAGAATATCTTAAACTTTTTAAATAAACGATGAGATACATTTACTTCGCCAGTGTATAAATAACCAAATTAAATTTTCTTAATCGACGAAAACTGGCAATCACTCCTGACGGTCACAAACGTCAGGACTCTTTAGACCGAGAATCCGGTCCTTCTATCAAAACGCTTAAAATTAAGCACCTTAAATTAAGATGGAAAAATTCCCTCTCTCTTCCCTAATTAAATCGATATCGATTTAATATTAAAATCACTGTAAAAACTTATTGCGAAAAATATTACCCCAGCCAGGGTTCGAACCTGGAATCTCCCGCATTCCGTTCGGGTGTCTTAACCAATTCGACTACCGGGGCATGTGGCAATATTAATCGCAATAGTACATCTAAACAATCATAAGATGGAACACCAATATTTTACGTGGACGGTGTATATTCAACGATGAGATACATTTACTTCGCCAGTGTATAAATAACCAAATTAAATTTTCTTAATCGACGAAAACTGGCAATCACTCCTGACGGTCACAAACGTCAGGACTCTTTAGACCGAGAATCCGGTCCTTCTATCAAAACGCTTAAAATTAAGCACCTTAAATTAAGATGGAAAAATTCCCTCTCCCTTCCCTAATTAAATCGATATCGATTTAATATTAAAATCACTGTAAAAACTTATTGCGAAAAAGTTTTCGTCGATTAAGAAAATTTAATTTGGTTATTTATACACTGGCGAAGTAAATGTATCTCATCGTTGAATATACACCGTCAACGTAAAATATTGGTGTTCCATCTTATGATTGTTTAGATGTACTATTGCGATAAATATTGCCACATGCCCCGGTAGTTGAATTGGTTAAGACACCCGAACGGAATGCGGGAGATTCCAGGTTCGAACCCTGGCTGGGGTAATATTTTTCGCAATAAGTTTTTACAGTGATTTTAATATTAAATCGATATCGATTTAATTAGGGAAGGGAGAGGGAATTTTTCCATCTTAATTTAAGGTGCTTAATTTTAAGCGTTTTGATAAAAGGACCGGATTCTCGGTCTAAAGAGTCCTGACGTTTGTGACCGTCAGGAGTGATCGCCAGTTTTCGTCGATTAAGAAAATTTAATTTTTTTAAATAAAACCTCATAGGGGGTTAAATAAAAAATAGTTTTATTGCATATTCTTGTAGCTCTTGTCGAGACGTTTTCGAAACACTATAATGCAACTCTCTTTTGTTAAGAATTTTCTGTGATATTTTCAGAAAGATGCACGGTAGCGCATCTTTCCGTGCTAGTTTGCAATGACACCGATAGGTGGCGCATAATGGTGAGATTAACTCGTAAGTAAATTTCAGTTGAGGACGAATATAAGCAGGTCCAGGCAAAGCAAAATCATGACATCCACGCGACATATCTTTGCTGGCAACATTGCTGTGATGATATAAATATATAAAACTGTATTTTCCAAAGTAAGATGTATGTTTTTCTAATATTATAAAACTTTTTCAAATGTGAAACAATATTATTTCTTCCAATCTTAAATTAAAATTATCCTATTTGAGCGCATGTAACTAACATCGATAACATGTCAATAAGACGTCGATAAGACGTCGAAATCTTAGATCGATTAGACATCTTAATGTGGACCGTTCTTAGGTCTATATAGATGTTAATTTAGATTAGACGTACATGGTAGATGTTAGCCCTAGACGTCTATTTGACGTCGGATTGACGTGACTATTCTGGCTGTTAAGTCAAAATAAATTTATGTCACCTCTGTGGCAGAATAGAATACACAGTGAGTTAATATCATATTATTAGGGAAAATAATAGTATCATTAGTTAATGTTTAGCAGAAATTAATAGGAAGTCCTCGAGTAGGACATGAGAGAGGGGACAATCACATGTAATTTGGTTTTATGGTTACTAGTGCGTAATTATATTAATCGTAATACGTTAGCGACAAAAATCCGATTGCTATTTATGAAACGTTTATGACACGAGAGAACAGATATTTCCTCAAATTGCTGGAAATTATTAGAACGATATAGAGAGTTCGAAAATATTCTAACAGATTCGAAATTGCTTGTAAGACACTTAATTCCCTCGCTATTGTAGAACTATTCAATAAACAATGCTTGAGACTTGTCATCATCAAGTTGTGTATATTTATATGAGTTGCGCGTAATCAAATCTTACCAGTGGAGCTAATGGAAGTGCTGCTAATCCCTCGACTGAGCGTTTCACCGGTTGCTGCCAGATCGCCCAGGCTTTTGCTGGACTGTGAAGTTTGCGCCAATTTCCTGGACGCATCAAACAGACTTGGTGCCTTACTTCTCCTTGGCAGAGTTTCCGGTAGTCTCGCAGCCGAATCCGGATTATCACTCAGCACGGACGCCTCATGGTAGCCAGAGCTGTCGCTGCTGTTACGGCTGTGATTGATCGTCATTTTGTCCTTGCCGCTGTCTCCAGACGTGTCTTGAAAGGTTTGTGCAACGTTAGCAGGTGGCTTAGGGGCTGGTCTCCTCTTCCTTTGCGGCCGAGCCGGCGGCTGAAGAGGACTAACGCTTCTTGCAGTTTCGTCACTCCTGGCTGGTGACACACTGCGTGCCCCGAGACTATCCGTGCTCAGAGAATTTTCCTTGGACTTCTTAAACATGAAACCGAACACGCTCTGCTTGGTTTGCTGCCGTCGCCGCTCCTCCTGCCTCTGCAATGCCATTATGTCTTGCGTACTTAGCGTCGGACCCAAACTCCTAGTTTGCTTCGCGTACAAAGTCACCTCTTGGAGGTGATAGTCCTGTAACGACAGCGATAGGTCCAACGTCTCCTCCAGATTAACTAGAACAGTAAAAATAATTGTTACGGTCTTTGATATATTTGGTATGTGATGTCGATCACTATTAAGAAACATTACGTCTGATAAAACTAGTTTACAAATTTTTATTTTGCTTTTGTGTTCAATCAAATACATAAATTTTTAAACATATAGGTCCACACAATATATATTTAGAGCAAAAAAACTTTCATTACCTTAAATTTAATTTGTTTTCAAAAAAGTATAAAGCAAGTAATGTTAAAATAAATTGAAATATATTTAAATATACATATATTAGGCCAATACAATAAATTATTATTATAAAACTATGGAGGATTATATTAGTTATGGAGACTCTCGTTATCATAAATGGTGGGACGAAAACATGATGAGTGATTATTGCTGGTCACTTCTAAAAGAAACAGACCCAACAGCTTACAAAAGGCAAAAGGTTTATACAAGATATTTTCAATATCTCCTTTGAATTATAAATAAAGTTATTGCAAACATAAAATGTGTGTGTTATATTCTTTAATTTTTATATTGTTACATCTTTTCTTAAAACTTCGACACTTACTATTTATTGCAAAACTTTGAAATTGCATTTATTTATAAATGTGTAGGAATTTTGGTAATTATGCATTTTAGGGGATGCACCTCCGATGACCTTGACCTTGACATATGTTGTCAAGGTCATCCTCCTGAGTGACCTTCAGAAGGCTTTAGCCGTCGCTCGTTTTTTATTATAAAGTTATTAACAAAAACAGTTTGAAAAATATAGCAGTAAATTTGAGTATTGAAAAGCATAAACAACTAACATGTATGTGAAAATAACACATGTATGAACGACGAAAAGTCATTTAAAGCAGCGAATTGTTAGTATATTGAAGTATTTTTATTAAAGCAGAGAATAGTTGGTATAGAAAATTATATACATATACAATTTTATGTGTTGGAAATTAAAGTATTCTCTGCTTTAACCATAATTCTATGATTATAATTGTAAACTATCTTAATTGTATAATTATAATCATACAATTATGATTAAAGCAGATAATACTTTATATTTATGCTTTCTAACATATAAAATTGTATATATGTATACTTTTCTATACCCCAACTATTCTCTGCTTTAACAAAATGGTTATTCAATATACTAACAATTCGCTGCTTTAATAGACTTTCCTTCGTTCATATATGTACTATTTTCACATAAATATTAGTCCTTCATGCTTTTCAATACTCAATTGAAAGGCATAAACGACTAAAATGTATGTAAAAATAGTACATGTATAAACAAGGAAAAGTTATTTAAAGCAGCGAATTGTTAGTATATTGAATAGTCTTTTTGTTAAAGCAAAGAATAGTTGGTATAGAAAAGTATATACAGGGTGTACCACAACTCGCGACCGAAATTTTACTGACATATTCCTGACTTAAAAATAAGACGAAAATCCTAATACGAAAATGTCGAGAATATAATACTTTTCAAATAAGAAGCATTTATAGTAGACAAATCAGATAGTCCGATGTTCGCGCGCTCAGGGACGATACATCGCACAGTCATAGTGGATGTTCTTGCGCTCATCATAATGAAAATTATGTTTATACGAACGCGAAATTTGTTGAGAAATATTACAATTTCTGTTGATAAATTGCATTTATACGCCATACTACGAGATTTATGCAGGCACGCTGTTTTGCTACTTATTAATAAGATTTTTTTAATTTAAAAAAAGATTAACAATTGATTTAAACTGGAGTAGATAGTTTTTCGGAACCATTTCTATTATGTCATAACATAATAAAAATTAATTAAAATTATGTCTTGACATAAAATTAATTCAAAATACAAAAATCTTATTAATAAATAGCAAAACGGCGAGCCATACACAGAGAAAGATACAAAAATTTTTATTATGTTAAGACATAATATTTATTAAGAATTTCCATTATGTACATAATTTTAATTCTTGAATTTTTATTATGTCTATAATAGAAATTCAAGAATTAAAATTATGTACATAATTAAAATTTGTGAATTACAATTACGTACATAATAGAAATTCAAGAAATAAAATTATGTGTCTACATAATAAAAATTTGGGAAATAGTTACATAATGTACATAATTGTAATTCCTGAAAAATTTTTATGTCATAACATAAAATAAATTCAGAATTAATATTTTCTCTAGACATAATTTTAATTCTGTATTTTTAATTATATTATAGCTTAATAATAACTCGATAAATTATAAGTATGTCTAATAATAATTTCTTTTCCTTGAGTAGCAATTAAATTTGGTAGAATTTTTATGATGGTAAATTAAATAGCAAAACGGCGTGCCACAGAAATTTATACTTGCATAAAAACATTTATTTATTTATTACATGTGTTCAAAATGTCCTCCCAATTCTATACAAAGACGTGTCCGTCGAATTAAATTTGTTCCAGCATTGTGGATTATTTTGGGAATAATAGAAGCAATTGATTCTATAATCCGTCCTTCTAACTCCTCCCGATTGTTTATCGGATTACGATAAACATATTCTTTCATGTACCCCCAGAAAAAAAAGTCCATCGGCATAATTTAGCATAATTTTAATTCATTGAATTATTATGACAGCTTACATAATTTTTATTCCTGCAATTATTATTATGTTTCAACATAACAAAATTACATAAATATTATGTCATGACATAAAAATATGAATTAAAATTATGACGACATAAAAGAAATTCCACATCAGGCTGTATCTTTCTCTGTGTCTGGCACGCCGTTTTGCTATTTATTAATAAGATTTTTGTATTTTGAATTAATTTTATGTCGACATAATTTTAATTAATTTTAATTATGTTATGACATAATAGAAATGGTTCCAAAAAACTATTTACTTTAGTTTAAATCAATTGTTAATTTTTTTTTTTATTAAAAAAATCTTATTAATAAGTAGCAAAACAGCGTGCCATAAATCTTGTAGTATGGCGTATAAATGTAATTTATCAATAGAAATTGTACTATTTCTCAACAAATTTCGCGTTCGTATAAACATAATTTTCATTATGATGAGCGCAAGAGCATCCACTATGACTGTGCGATGTATCGTCTTTGAGCGCGCGAACTTCGGACTATCTGATTCGTCTACTGTAAATGCTTCTTATTTGAAAAGTATTATATTCTCGACATTTTCGTATTAGGATTTTCGTCTTATTTTTAAGTCAGGAATACTTATGTCAGTAAAATTTCGGTCGCGAGTTGTGGTACACCCTGTATACAATTTTATGTGTTAGAAAGCATAAATATAAAATATTCTCTGCTTTAATCAAAAGCATAAACTGTTTCCTGCTTTAGTCATTTTAATTGAAATAACAGTATATACATACATTATTACCTTTTATTATTCTCTTTTTAATACATTAATTTTTAGTTCGAAATTTAAATCTAACATTTCTTTGAAATAAGCACTGTAACTATAAGCACGACTACATCGATTTCGTCCAAATTCCTGCAAAATAAAAAACATTTAATATAAATATACATATTTAATATAATTATCAAAAATTACTTCGTTCATACATGTTATTTTTACATACATATTCGTCGTTTATGCCTTTCAATACTCAAATTTGCTGCTATATTTTTTAAACTTTTTTTGTTAATAACTTTTTAATAAAAAACGAGCGACGGCTAAAGCCTTCTGAAGGTCACTCAGGAGGATGACCTTGACAACATATGGTTGTTTCCTTCTTATATTGATTATAGGTGTATCTTGACTGTCTTAATATACAGAATGTCCCATTTTCCCTTAGACAGTAATGTATCTCGGAAACGAAACTTTATCAAAAGAAATGTTTTAGACAAAAGTTGTAGGGTTCAAAAAAATCTATTTACTGACTTTATCAATTTGATCCAAGGTCAGGTCAAGATCACCTTGAATTTTTTAAATAAAACCTACTTTTTATTACATATTCTTATAGCCCTTGTCGAGACGTTTTCAAAACACTATAATAAAGTTCTCTTTTGTTAAGAATTTCCTGAGATATTTCAAATTTTGTCATTAAATTTTTAATATAAAATATGAAATATCTCGTAAAGTAGTTACTTTTCGATGACTTTACCTTAACACTTTCATACGTAGAATAATGAAAGGAATTGAATATTAATATTAATTTTTACATTTGCAATTATGTAAAATTAAATGCGTCTACAAGATTCAACCAAAATTTTTGAAATAACTTTTTCAGTTTTTTTTTTTCAACAATCGATTTCTTTCATTATTCGACGTATAATAGTATCATGGTTAAGTCTTCAAAAAGAGAATACTTTACAAGATATTTCATGTTTTATATGAAAAATATCACAAGACTTGAAATATCTCAGGCAATTCTTAACGAATAAGAGCTTTATTATAGTGTTTTGAAAACGTCTCGACAAGGGCTACAAGAATATGCAATAAAAAATAGGGGATTTCATTAAAAAAATTTATGGTGATCATGACATGAGCTTGAAGACGCCAATCATGGTCGAACTTGTATATAAGTCCGTGGTCGAACTTATACGGTCAGTAAATTGATCTTTTTAAACCCTACAACTTTTGTCTAAAACATTTTTTTCAATAAAACTTAGTTTCCAAGATATTTTTCTGTCTAAGTTAAAACAGGACACCCTGTATATTAATTGTTTAAAAACAACAGTCTTTGGTTGGTCATGAGCAAAAATGCTGTAAACTATAGTGTAATCAATAGCGCCAAAATAATTGTAGTAATTTATAATGGTAAAACCGTTTAGGGGAGGCAGCACCGATGACCTTGACCTTGACATATGTTGCCAAGGTCACCCACCTGAGTGACCTTCAAAAGGTTTTGGCCGTCGTTCGTTTTTTATTAAAAAGTTATTAATGAAAAAAGTTTGGAAAATCTAGTAGTTATTTTGAGTATTTATTGAAAGGCATAAACAACTAATATGTATGCGGAAATAGTATATATATGAACTATGAACAAAGAAAAGTCATTTAAAACAGTGAATCGTTAATATGTAGAATGGTTTTTTTTTTGTTAAGGAAATGCAGGAAATATTTAACTCGTTCATGCGTAAAGAGTTGATACAATAAAATTTAATTTTGATGAATAAATATCAATCAGAATTCGATTCATAAAACAAAAAAAAAAGAAAACAGGCGTGTATTCATTAAAAATACACGGTAAAAAAATGTTTTATATAAAAATATATATAAATATACATATATGATTATATTTAACATATGCCCCCCCCCCCCCTATATATTTCTTTCTCTTATATAATTTCTGTTTGTATATTTATATAGAAAAAATAATGAAAAAAATTAAAAAATAATTAGAAAAAGAATTTCTATAGGTATTGTCTTTCTTATATAAAGTAAAATTGCCATCAGATTTTACAATTACTGCATATATCTAATGATATATTGTATTTATTTTATATACGATTATATTAGATTTATTTTTTATTTATAATTATGTATATGGGCAGTTCTTTCTCATTTCCACTTCACTTTTTATTAAAAAATAATAATTAAAAAATTACCCACTTATTTTTTAATTTTTCCTTTTATTATTTTTCCTGTATACAGGGTCTTTCAACGAAAAGTGTCCACCCCCTATATTTCGGAAACGGCTTAAAATTATGAAAAATTGCGAAATACGTGTCCGATTATTTTGAGGGGAAACTCATTTAAGAGGATTTAAGAAGTTGTTCCCCCAAGCCAAGGGTGCCCCAGGGGGACCCAACTCAAAAATTTCAAATGGAACCTCCTATATTGTAGTATATTGTTTGAAAGGGCATAAAATAAGAAAAATTTTGGCGCAAACCAGAGGTCGATACGTTGACCAGTTCATGAGTTATTTAGAGTAAAAATGAGCTTTTTCGAACTTTGACTCCTAAATAACTCCCAAACGGATCAACGTATCGATTTTTGGTTTGCGCCAAAAATGTTCTTTTCTAATGCTCTTTTGAACTACATTATAAATGATTCCATTTAAAATTTTTGAGTTCGGGTTTGTCTGGCTGGGGCACCTCTTGGGGGGGGGGGGGGGACAACTTCCCCAATTCCCTTAAATGAGTTGCCTCTCGAAATGATCGAACACGTATTTCGCGATTTTTCATAATTTTGAGCCGTATCCAAAATATAGGAAGTGGACACTTTTCGTTGGAAGACCCTGTATATAAACAAAAACTATACAAGAGAAGGACAACATATATGGACATATTTTATTTATAATTTTATGTTTATATATTTAGATAGGGGAAAGTGGGGCAGGTTAAGACACGGGGCACGTTGAGACATTGCTGTTTGTCGGGGAAGGGGGTTTTTTAGGTGGACTGCACTATCATCACTGCATGCCTTGTATATCCAGAAGGTAACATAACTTTAGTTTTTGCAGTCAGATTGCATTGTTTTGTTGTGAGCGAAAGATAAGTGTTTTTGATTATTAAAAGTAACTTTTGGTTTGTTAAAGTAAACTGAATTAATTTATTTATTTATTATAATTGTAAAAATTTTATATTTATTACTGAATGATAGCCTACATGGTTGTGTTTAATTTCCACAGTTTGTGTTTCTGCACAGTAATCAATTTAGTTCGGGTTAGCTTTGTTAGCTTTGAAAACTGCTGTTGGGGCACCTTGAGACAAATAACTATAAAGCAGTTTGAGACACAAAACGTTTTAGAGCAAGATGAGACATTTTTAAAAATAACTGTATTTTAAAAAGTTGTTTCTTATTTTAGATTTTTTGCTTATTAAAGATGGTCAGACAACGGGAAAAACCTCAAGTAAAAGGTTTCTCTTTGTTCTTTAAAATTTTTTGTTTTAATTTTTTTTTACGTTCTAATATTGTTCCTATCTAATACCTATATATTCACAAATAAATCATAACACAAATCATTGATGTGTTTTATTGTACCGCACACTGTCTTAACCTTCCTCACTGAGTGTCTCAACCTGCCCCACTAGTGAGGCAGGTTAAGAAATTTTTCAAAAATTGATTTTTTAAAGGACCCCGCACAAACCTTATGGAAAATGGGTCCCGGTGGATTTGGCTAAAACTTTGGGAATTTGTAGTTTACGTGATCCTGATGAAAAGGTCCCATTGCCCCAACTTGATTCATTGAGCCGTTTGAGCTAAATTTTTTGTTTGAATTTTTTTTTACGTTCTAATATTGTTCCTATCTAGTAAGGCCCACTCTTGTCCCACTAGTAAGGCAGGTTAAAAAATTTTTCAAAAATTGATTTTTTTTATATAGGAAGTAAAAAGCACGCTAAACCAATAAACTAATTACTTAAATTTCAAAATTTAAGTAAATCTGTGCCGGAAATCACTTTGAAAAGAATTTTAGCATAAATATTTACAAAAATACAGCGAGTTGAATTTAGATGTCTCAACGTGCACCACTTGTTCCACTTTCCCCTATACATGTTTTTATATAAAATTTTTTTTACCGGTATCGCGAGATAATAAAATCTCAAATTAATAGAACGCATTGCTAATTAATCAATCATATATGGTATAAGTATTGTATTAATACCATTGTGAAAACACTTAATTCAAAAAGAATATTTAGGCTTTTTTAACAATCATATTGAATTCTAACAAAAAAAATGCGTTTTTTTTCTTACACTGTATATTGAAACAAGTTAGCTTTTTTGTACATCATCATGCATGTACGTTAAGGAGGCTGTAAGAATAATGCAAAATGATAAGAATGGCATGAAAATAATAGAAGTTTCTTTACAAATAACGGTTGCCTGCAAATTTTCTCAAATTTTTTCACCAGCCCATTTTTGCGTAAATTAATATCAAAATTCGACATTTTATAAAGGACTCTTATGAGAAACCCGATTCTCCATATCTATTTTCAATAAAAACATATATTTAAAATATTAAGAAGCAAATGAATTTATGTGTAATATGTGAAGTATACTATATTGAAAGTACGTACTAAAGTTCGAGCCATTTCACCACATAGTTTATTTGCAATACTAAAAAATATAAGTCAAGATATAATATTTCTGTCATCAGAGCTGTGTGATGGAGAAAACTTGACAACGCTGTTCGAAATCGCGGTTAAGATTCTGACATAAAATGCAACCTAACATGTAACCCAAAATGTAATCGAGAGTCTATTCTGTCAATCAATTGTAGTTCTACCAACTTTGGTTTTTCATTTCTACACCGTTGCCAAGTCATTACTTGTAGTAATAATAAAATTTGTTTAAAAAATATAAATTTATATGTGAGATTTTACATAAATAAACATTAATATTTTTTGCATTTAAATGCATTCCATTCCATATTTTATCAAAATTTTAGATTAATGTTGTTTTAAATATAATAATTTTAGATTTGTAGCACGTACTCCATATTTCCATTGTATTAAAGCGCTACCCCCTCACTGCCCACCTCAGCCTTACAGCCTCCTTAATATAAATTGATAAAATATATCGAAGACTTTCTTTCTGGCTCGTTGATTAACAAATGTCCGTCGATCAGCTATCACAAGATTTATTTTCGAAAATTTATTTCCAGAAATGTGTAGAATACCGGCCTACATGCATTGAATTATTTTACTAATTTTATCAATTTAATAAATCAATATCGGATAGTAAAAGAGTTTTCAGTACCTATATTTTACACAATTTGTACTGTCGAACGTGCACAATGGCACGTAAAGAAACTAATTTATTTTGATATTCGTATAGCAAAAAAAATCACAGGAAATTTTTCGCTTTCGATGTCACAATCGAATACGGCTGAAGCAATGCAAATCACGAAAATGTGAAACGATACTATTGCAAAGAAAAACGTTAAGATCATGCGTCCCTCACCTGTGTATCGTCGCCCGCGGGAACATCGGCTCGCGTCGCAGCGTCCGAGGGACTCGCCGCGGCGCGGCGCGGCGCGGCGCGGCGCGAGCGTGAATGCACCGGGAGGTATGCGAGCGGGAAACTGGAATTGCGTTCTCTCCGTTCCCTCACGCGGTGCGGTGTAGCGCGGTGCAGCGCGGTGCGGATCAATTATAAAGCGTATGCGGTGAGCGCGAGCGGGTAGCGCGGGGTGTCAGCGTTTACATTCGCTCCTTCGCGGGACGAGCGCGCGAAGATAAGGACGAGGAGAGCCGCTGAGCCTAACGACTAGAAGTAACAAGTGCTGTAGGTTGCCAGCCGGCAACCTTGCGATAGTAATCTCAGCACCGGCCGCTGTAACTAGCTAACTGAAATATCTCGTGCACGCGGTGCACGGCTGTGCGCCGCGATGTACGTAGTGTTCCGTCAGAAATGAAGATCATTCAGATGGAACGCTTTCAATCGCTATAAGGTTAACTCTAACAATAAGAGAGCCCGATAACGCAATAACTAAATCTCACTGACAAATACATTTATTAATTCGATTAAATTACAAAACTATTCTGTAAAATTTTGTTTTTTTATAAACACATATTTTGACAGAACTAATTGAAAAATTAAAAACATAAGAATCATTGAAAAATCAGAAAAGAAATATGAGATGAAGACTTTCATTGACACATAATACGTGTGATAAAAGTTTTCCGGAAAATTAGATTGTGTTTGTCTTATGTGCTTACATGCACAATCTCACTTGGCTTCTGAAGCCTTATTTGCCCATTTAACTATACATGTACATATGCATTGTAAAATATGGTTAATTATTATTTTCCGCAATTGCATATATTACGATAAAAACCTTAAAATTTTTTAATAGCCAAAATTATTATTCCAAGAATAATTACTTTTGCAACATCTGGAAAAGAATCCAATTTACAAAGTATCCAATCTTTCTTAAGCATCGTTAGATGCAAAAAAGTCAGAAAAACAAAAATTTTTAATGCTGAAAAGAATTTGATTATATTCATTATGTACCATTTCGAGATTTTCAAATAAACATTAATTAATCTCACTTAGAATTTGTTTATTAATCTAAGAAAAAGCGCAACACAACGTTGCTGCAATTTAATGAGCTTGAAACTCGTTACGAATTATTGAATATTTATTAGATACAGAAGAAAAAATGCGCGACGTAAAGTTGTTACGAAAATCATCATTTCGCAATAGGTGGGTATTCATTACCGCAAATAGTCACCGCAATTGGCCTCTCACGCAACACGCCTATTACTTGTATACGTGGTTTAATATACATTAGCTTCATCTAATCGGCAAGTAGAAAAATCTTTTGTCTGTTATCTGTGCATGGAAGTTTCTAAAATTATAAACAAGGACTTTCCGAACATCGTAAATGTGTGTATTCACAGTCATGGTATGTTTCCATACAGGTAGGGGAAACCGAGGTTATAGATATACAGTTTAGAATTTACCGAGGTTATAGATAATACAGTTTAGACTAGTACATTTTAGAATTTTTAATTTTGATCTAAAATGTCCTGACGATTATGACCGCCAGGAACGATTGCCAGTTACGTCGATTTAAGAAATTTAATTCGGTTAATTATACACTGGCGAAGTAAATGTGTTTCTTCGTGTTTAAAATTTTAAAGTTATAACTTCTCAGATAACTAATTATTATTACTAACTGTATAAACATGATAAAGACAGCCTTCTTCTATGTGTTAATGCCAGCCACGATTCTATCAACCACATATTTTGTTTTGTAATAACCAAAATACGAACATGCAGCAATATGTTCCTATTTTAGTTATTTTGCCTTGGTATACCGGGGTTCAGTTGCCCAGTAGCATAGGATGAAAAGGCTACGTACACTCGGTCAAAAAGAAAGCGGTACAGTAGAAAAATAGAAAAAAAATTGAAATTTTAAATGCTTGTAACGCAGTTAATAAGTATGGTATCGAGGTGTTTAAAAAAAGAAAATAAAGCTTGAAGACTGTAGTTTGAGAAACTTTTAATATCGTTTGCATGGGATGAATAGTTTTCCGGTGGCGGATGTCACAGTGAGGGCCTGCAGAATTGATTAATAGAAAGTCTAGTTTCCTGAGGTGCACGGAATGAATCAGTTGACGACGTTCAATGGGATAAAAAGCGGGTAAGAGTTCACATTTTCCCCTTTAAAATGCGATTTTGCGGAACTCGATACTTTTTCGCTGAGTTATGCAGGGTAAAGTAATGCATCTGAATAGTACAATATCTCGAAAAGAAGAGATTGGGGGAAAGAAGTTGCACACAAAAGTTGTAGAGTTCTGACAAATGCATCAAACGACGATACCCATTTGACCTTGAGTGCAGTTATGAAGAAGATCTCAAGGTCAGCATAAGATCTTAAATGGAAACCTCTATTTTTTATTCGATGTTCTTGCAGCTGACATCGAGATTTTTTCAAAACACTATAATAAAACTTTTTTTTGTTAAGTAATTTTCGAGATATTGGTTGATAAAGTTCAATACCGCCGGCATTAGCATTACCTAAGTGTACCACATTATAGAGGTAGCCCGGTTGTGCATGAAGTTGACTGCAGCCGAGAGTAAGATCTTATGTTGACCTTGAGATTTTCTTCATAACTGCACTCTTAGGTCAAATGGGTAACGTCGTTTGATGCATTTGTTAGAACTCTACAACTTTTGTATGTAACTTTTTTTTTAAGCTCTTGTTTTTGAGATATTGTACTGGTCCGATACATTTTTTCACCCTGTATAATTCAGCGAAAAATTATCGTATCGAGTGCCGCAAAATCGCATTTTAAAAGGGAAAATGTGACCTTTCACCCGCTTTTTATCCCATTGAGCGTTGTCAACTGATTCACTTCGTGCACGTCAGAAAACTGGACTTTTTATTAATCAATTTTGCAGGCCCTCACTGTGACATCCGCCACAGGAAAACTATTCATCCCACGCAAACGACATTAAAAGTTTCTCAAACTAAAGTCTTCAAGCTTTATTTTCTTTTTTTAAACACCTCGATAACATAATTATCAACTGCGTTACAAGCATTTAAGGATGTTCGGGCATTACGACTAAAATGATGAAAACTCTTTGAATCCAAATTAATTCTGCAGATTTCATCATAAAAAAAAATCTATCAAAGTTTCAGGCTGTTTAGGAAGCTTGTTGTGGAGAAATTAAATAATAAAATCGCACGTAATCTAAGGGCAAATGAAAAAAAATTATTATATCTCAGTGAAAAATGATGAAAAAAACATGAAATTTTGCAAACAGAACGAGTAAGACTATATAATTATCCACACCAATTTTTAGCTTCATTAGGAGACTCGTTCTTTTTTATTTAATAATGTTTCCGAAAAATTTATCGGTTTGGTTAGGTTAGCCAAAAAGTACGCTCAATACATACATACATACGCTCAATACGTACTTAAATACGCTTAATTACAGATAAGGAGACTATGAGGTACACGCACACTATCGAAAATGCCACGCAATGTTGTCAAATTCCAAAAGTGATTTAACTTTAGAAATTGATTGTACATAAGCAATTTAACTTTTGACAAGGAAAATATACCTGTACCACCCGAACATTCTTAAAATTTCATAAATTTTTCTTTTTTCTACTGTACCGCTTTTCTTTGACCGAGTGTATAAGATACACATCTGCACCTTGAACTTTTATCAAGCAGATCTACTTTGTAATAAATAAGTTCTTTGTAGTTGTTTTACTTTTTACAAGAAAGTGCAAAGATATATTTTCGATTGTCGGAATTTAAAGTTTTTTGTTTCTTAGTTACGTTACCGTAAATTGGATTTTATGACTAAGATAAAGTTACATTAAGATGTCATAATTCATGTACATGCTAAACTAGAACTACTGGGCTACTTGGCGCTGCGCGCTGTGCTTAAGCGCCATGGCGCTAACTTTACCGCACTAATTATGGGCCAACTGTATCCTAGCCGTTTAGGGTAACTTTGGTATACATATATGCCGCACCTAAGGAAAACTTAATTTATCAAGTACTATTTACTATGTTTAAGGCAAATGAATTATACCAATAAAAACTTTATATTGTCTATTACCTACTATAGAAAAATTAGAAATATGAAATATTTATTTTTTGTATTTAACAAAAAAAACTTTTAGAAACCCTTGCATTATTGCCATATATCCTATAGGGGTGGGATATATGACATTTATGGGTATATAGGAAATACTTCCTTACAAAAAATTACAAATAATGTTTATAAATAAGGCAATAAAATGTCATAATGTGTATAAAAAGTTTATTAAAGTATAAGAATGATAAACAAATTATAATACAAAACTGAAAAACTAAAAAAAAACAGACGAACAATAGATGCATTAAAAGTTACTGTTATACAATCCAAAAAAAAGAAGGAAAAAAACATATGCTTCCTTCCGACTACAGAGTGTCTGTACTACGGCATAAATCCCGCACACTAAAAATGCCGTATATCCCAAACAGATGGGATATACAAGATATCAAGCTAAACAAACAATACAAGAGCTATGCACTTGTATTTTCCTGTATTCCATCCTTTACTATCCCTCTATACGAGGGTCGTTTGAAAAGTCCGTGCAAAAATGAAAATACTACTTAATTTTTTGGGATAAACCTTTTTCATTTTTCAACATAGTCTCCTTTTAGGCTTATACACTTTGTCCAACGCTGCTCTAGTTTGTTGATCCCTTCCAAATAATAGGATTTGTCCAAGTCTGTAAAATAGCCATTCGTTTCTGCAATCACCTCCTCGTTTGAATAAAATCTTTTTCCCGCCAGCCATTTCTTCATATTGGGGAACAAATAATAGTCCGAGGGAGCCAAGTCTGGAGAATAGACAGCTGCAAACCGTCCTTGCAACACTTCACACGATTTCGTTTTTGGTCAATTGTGAGCAATCGCGGCACCCATCTTACGGATAGCTTTTTCATGCCCAAATGTTGGTGCAAAATATTATGTACCCGTTCATTTGAGATGCCCACAGCACTAGCAATCTCACGCACCTTCAATCTTCTGTCATCCATCACCATATCATGGATTTTATCAATGATTTCTGAAGTAGTGACCTCAACTGGGCGTCCAGAAGGTTCAGCGTCACTTGTGCCCATATGGCCACTCCGAAAATTTTGAAACCACTTATAAACTGTTCTAATCGAAGGTGCAGAGTCACCATAATGTTTATCAAGCTTCTCTTTAGTCTCCTGAGGCGTTTTGCCTTTCATAAAGTAATGTTTAATCAACACACAAAATTCTTTTTCGTCTATTTTATGAAAATCACTCGCCTCCCTCGATTCAAACGAATGCCAAACACAAAGAAATAGACCGATCTGCCTGAAACTTGGTGTGTGTTCTTCCAAGAGATGCTACTAACTGAAAATAACCTCAATACGCACCAGTAGTGCCATCTCTTTGATTTTGCACGGACTTTTCAAACGACCCTCGTACTTATGTATCATGAAATAACCATTAAACCTTTTACATTCCCTACAGTAATCATTTTACGTAGGTCGTAATATATGATCGCGGTACTTACTACATTGAGAAATCGATTCAACTTACGATAGTTTCGTTAATATTAACAGTAAAGGACTGAAATTACAACACAATACTAATATGGCATAAAGGCACATAACAGAGTGATTTCGAGCAAATTACCTTCATTCCTTCTATTTTTTCTGAATTCTGCGACGTAAATCCCCGCGCGGCGTAAATACCGGACTTACCCTATATGCTCTACTTCAATCGTTTTATGAATAAAGGGTCTGTTTTCTGTTCCTGAATTGGCTGCACTAGTTCAAAGTTTATCTTTTTTACTTCACGTTGAAAGAAAAAAGATAAACTCTGAACTAGTGCAGCCAGTTCAGGGGAACAGAAAACAGATACTAAAATTGCATTTATTACCCGAAGCAGTATATCATACACTACCGCTTATTATAATTACAATACACCCCCAGATTTGTTAATTTCTCTGTAAAGGATGATACGTGTGTTTTGCACAGAAATTAGTGCACCTAATGTTATAAACACTTTCAGTACTCGCGTGTATCGTATTTATACATTTAGGTATAAATGTATCAGTTTCGAGATTCTCTAAATCTGTTACTTGCCGTCATAAATTTATTAATTTTGCCCGCTCCAAATTGCGTTGGATAATCGCTCTGTAAATTTCCATCTGTTTCGGATAATGCTACCGTAAAAATAGATGTTACTATTTCCTTTGTATGTGTAATGCTTCTGCAGAATATTAATTGCCCAATTTGTACATATAGGGGAAGTGTGTGTAAAACGGCTCCCTTAAGGAATAAATTGATTTTACTTCTAAAGGAAACCATATTTGGATTCAAAATACCGTCAGAAGTTTTCATTGACATCTTTGTTAATTGAAAAAGTTGAATATAAGCATCCCTTAAATTTTCAAAATTAGTAGCAAACAAAAACCTGCAGACATGCATTTTGGCCGTTTTACCCACACCCTATGGGTGAAACGGCCCCGGTATATAATTTATTTCTATTTTATATATATCTTTGTGGTATACTTATTTTATATATTGTGATAGAAACTACAAAAAGGTAGGCTTACTTTAAATAAATTTGGACATATTTCAATAGGTAAATAATTAATTTTTTTTTTGCAAAAGTCACAGATAAAATTTCCTGTCTCGGCGCAGCCCTCATGGCACCATTTCCTACAGAAAATGCACTAAATTAATTTTTTTTGTTTACTAAACTGAAGTAATTTTCTCCACAAAAATGACATTCAACGTCCTCCTCTTTGTCTTACCTACAAGTAAGCTGGTTGGCCGTTTTACCCACAATTGCAAAAATATCAAAAAGGTCTAAACAAAATTTTTACTTAACTTTAAATAAAAAATTTCTGAAAATATTTGGCTTTCAGGATCACTACAGATATTTAAAAAAATATAAGCGATTAGGAACATCGCATGGGAAAGAGAAGAACACTTAATAAAGCTTGGTCTTACCTTAGATCAGACGTAACGAAAGTAGGAAAATTGCGCAAAATTGCGTTTTGCGTCCGTACGAAGTTTGTTATTGATACCAAAATGCACGAGGCACGTCTGTGACATGTGGGCAACTTAACCTACTGAGTCGCCCGACGACAGCACTGCGTATTTTTGAGAAACTAGGGGGAGGCCGTTTTACTCGGCGGGGCCGTTTTATACACATTTCCCCTACAGGGTGTCCCAGAATAGATAGTAAAAAAAGGAGGCATATTCTATAGCTCAAAAGAAGGTAAAATTGTCTTATAAACTTATGCTCGGAAACGCTCCCCCTCTGAGCTACACCCTCCCAGAATTCCGAAAAAATTCGAATTTTTTGTATATTGTTTAAACTTGGGCTTTGAATTTTTCGAAAATTGGTACATATTCTTGTGCGTTTTATTCATTTCTTTTGTAAAAAATTGTCTAACAAAATTTCGAAGGGGGTTTTAAGGAAGGGGCTACATTTCAATGTAAAAACTTATGTGTAGATACAATAAATTTGAAATACGTTAATATTTTATGACAAAAAATAAAAAAGGGTAATTATGCACTTTAGGGGATGCACCTCCGTTGACCTTGACCTTGACATATGTTGTCAAGGTCACCCTCCTGAGTGACCTTCAGAAGGTTCTAGCCGTCGCTCGTTTTTTATTAAAAAGTTAAAAACAAAAAAAGTTTGAAAAATATAGTAGTTATTTTGAGTATATTGAAAGGCATAAAAGAGTAATATGTATGTAAAAGTAGTACATGTATGAACGAAGGAACGTTATTTAAAGTAGCGAATTGTTAGTAAATATATTAAATAGTCTTTTTGTTAAAGCAGAGAATGGTTGATATAGAAAAGTATACAGGGTGTTAGAAAGTCTGGAAACGGTCAAATATCTCGAAAACAAGACATTTTAGGAAAATGTTTCATACAGAAATTGTAGGGTTTAAAAAGATCTGTTTACTGACTTTATCAGTTTAATCTTAGGTGGCGTCGTTTAGGTCAAGTCAGGGTCACTTTAAATTTTTTAAATTGGACCCTTTATTCTTTATTGCATATTCTTGTAGCCCTTGTCGAGAAGTTTTCAAAACATTATAACAAAACTCTCTTTCGTTAAAAATGTCCTGAAATATTTCAAATTTTGTCATTAAATTTTTAATATAAAATATGAAATATCTCGTAAAGTATTCACTTTTCGTTGATTTTATCTTAATACTTTTATGCGTAGAATAATGAAAAGAATCGATTGTTGTAAAAAAAAACAGAAAAAATTATGTTAAAAAAATTGATTGCATTTTGCAAACGCATCCACTTTTACATGCAAATGTAAAAATTAATATTATTGTTCGATTTCTTTCATTATTCTACGTATAAAAGTATTAAGGTAAAGTCATCGAAGAGTGAATACTTTACGAGATATTTCATATTTTATATTAAAAATTTAATGACAAAACTTGAAATATCTCACAAAATTTTTAACGAAAGAGAGTTTTGTTATAGTGTTTTAAAAACGTCTTGACAAGGGCTACAAGAATATGCAATAAAAAATAGGGGGTCCAATTTAAAAAATTTAAAATGACCCTGATTTGACCTAAACGACGCCACCTAAGATCAAACTGATAAAGTCAGTAAACAGATCTTTTTAAACCCTGCAACTTCCTATGAAACATTGTTCCTAAAATGTTTTGTTTTCGAGATATTTCATCGTTTTCCAGACTTTTCTAACACCCCCGTATATACAATTTTATATGTTAGAAAGCATAAATACAAATTATTCTCTGCTTAATTTAATTAAAAAGCATAAATTGTTAATCTGTTTTCTTAAAGCAGTGAATTGCTGATGTATTAAACAGTCCTTTTGTTAAAGCAGAGAATAGTTGGTGAATATACAAAGTATTCCCTGCTTTAATCATGGCAAAAGCATGTAAAAGCTTTGTTAAAGCAGAACATAGTTGGTTATTAACAAAACAAGATTCAATGACCACCTTCAATGACCAACTATTCTCCGCTTTAACAAATTATTTTTGTTACAGATATTAAGCGTTAAAGTTGGACAAAATAGAGTAATATAATAATTTATGGATATACATTTAATAGTTTATACGTTTTGTTAAAGCAGATAATAGTTTGGTCATTGAACCTTGTTTTGTTAATAACCAACTATTATCTACTTTAACAAAGCTCTAACATGCTTTTGCTATGATTAAGCAGAGAATACTTTGTGTTTATGCTTTCTAGCATATAAAATTGTATACATATATACTTTTCAATATACCAACTATTCTCTGCTTTAACAAAAAGACTATTCAATATACTAACAATTCGCTGTTTTAAATAACTTTCCTTTGTTCATACATGTACTATTTCCACATACATATTAGTCATTTAAGCCTTTTAATACTGTTCAGAAAAGGTTGTATTATTCGAATGAGTTACCGACCGAAAGGCGGTAAGGCAGAAATCATAGCTCGAATCGGATGGCTCTCGTGAACGCACCACGGAAGGCGGGCGGCGCCACTTCCTGGCTCGCTACGCTTGAAATTAGACAAGTCGGAGCGGGTGAACTCGGAATGTTCATACCGAAAAGGAGGAACGACTTCCTGATTCCGGTCACGGTCGTCGAACAGTGACGACGTACGCGTGTCGATTCCTGAGAATCTTTGTGTAACAGTCGAGTCATATTTCTCGTTGCGAGTGCGAAACAGATTACCACAGACACACCGTCTAGCCAATCTTCCGATCCAGAGGAACCGAGGAGATTAGCGGACTTGGATGGGACCGACTGGACTTCGAGATTGAGAGGTGGGACGGCGTAACGGCCGTCGCCATCTTATCGAGACGATCCTCCCGGTATAACCGAGGACGGATATTCTATTCTTACGAGCGGTATCTCGGTGTCCTCTCTAGTAGGCACCGAGGAGAATTCACACATGAGGTAAGGAGACTGACTCTGATGCGGTAATGCCGAGGATTACGTCTAAAAGTACTAATCCGTCGGTTCGCTTTCAGATCTGTCTCTCATTTCTTTCTACGAAGCCTAGAAGTGCTTCGTAACCGAGCAAGGAGCGAGACACGTGTAAACGTGTAATTCACTGACGAGATACCTATACGTATCGCTGTGCTAGTTACGCACATCTTGAGATGAACGTTCATGACTTTCCTTTCTTTTCTTTGTTACGTGTCGAAACGAGCGTGATAGTATATTCTATCTCGTTCTTTCCTTTGTTAACAATCGAGCGCTCGATCACTGCGTATGCGACCTTGCAAGGTATATATCATATTTCTTTTGTATTCATTGCGGCATTTCTGTGTTTGAGAATCGGATCAATCTTTGACTTGAGAACGTGTTGGTATAACCAACCGTTGCTGTATTTCTAACGGAACAGCGTTACTGCTTTCGAGATATTGTAAAATTGACAAGTTCTAATCTGTCGATGAGACTAACGAACGAGCTGTGATTTCTTCATTGAGATGTGATTTCAAGTACAATTCGTATTCAAAATAAGTTGTAGTATTATTGCGAGAGTTATGATTCTATTACAACAGTCATAAAATTAGTATATATTCATTCAGTTGATTTATGAAGTTACAGTCCACTAAGTTTCTTTCAAGATTGGTTTATTCTCTGATTATATGGTTTATATTATGTATATTGCGTTTATGATTCTAATGTTTATGATTGAATTTCAATATGTTATGTATAACCGATAACGCCGCTTAGAGCGCGGATATATTTATATGTACTGATTCTGATTTATACTGCCATTTATGATTTATATTCTATTCACATGTTTTTCTTATGATTGATGTTCATATATTCGATATGTATAATTTTGTAAAGAATACTGGCAAGGTTTTTCGGCAGTTTCCCTTGCCCTTGCGGTGTATACTGGTATTCTTTTGATTACTTCTGCCGATTGATTTCTTTATTTGATATTAAAACAAGATTCAAAATTCAACGAGAGTCGTTTCAATGTGTTGCTTCCTCACATATATATTCACGAGTCCAGACTTAAGATAAGTTTGTACATAATTTTGGTCCTTCGAGCCGGATAAATGAATCCGGACTCAGAGTTTGAGTTACAGATTAAATTCAGATTGTGAAATCAAATATAGTTTGAAAGTCGAATCGAATGATAGAGAGATTTATTGTTACATTCTTTCAAGTAACGTCCGGATTTGAGGAGCGACACATTGAATATCTCATAGAGTGTATATCGGAACAAAGATACAGTTGTAAGGTGCGATTCACGAGAGCTATCTTTAACTTTGACAAACATGGAGCCTAATCAGATAATCGAACGGTTGAATCAACAACTTGTGTTGAGTCATTCAATTTCTACCGCCTATGATAAACTTTGTTGGAGACGGGTTATCAAGATTTACGAAACAACGAGTCGATTTCCATCTTTCTTTGTTACATGATACGTGGAGTTCGTTCAGTTCAGCTCACGACGCGATTCTGTTGTCTCTGGTCAAGCTCTCGGATGAGAACGGCCAGTTAATTCGGACACATTCATATTTCGCGGATCAGTTATTCTCCGTGACTCACATGTGTTATCTCGCAGCAGTTGAGCAGATTAATTCTAGTCTCAACACCAACCAACCGAGTATTACCGGATCTTCTACGATCCAATCTTACCTAACGAGGTCCAAGCACCTACCGTTATCATAGCCAACACGCACGCTTACCACGGATTAACATCCCTAAATTTGACGGCACTCCATCTGAGTGGCTTAATTTCAGAGATTTATTTTCCTCTCTTGTCCTATCGAATTTGACTTTGACATCTGTCGAGAAACTGCAGTATTTGAAAACCAGTTTGATCGGTACAGCCGCTCATTTAATTAAGAACACAACGCTCACTTCTGAGAACTTTTCTAAAGCATGGGAATCGTTAGTGTCATTTTATGACAACCCACGCATTCAAGTCAATACCGTATTACCTTTAGTCGACCTCAAACCTGTGAACAGGGAATCTGCTGTTGAATTGGAAAGTTTGTACACTTCCGTTCTCCAAATCTATAGAACATTAGAAACGCTGCAACGCCCCGTTGAAACGTGGGACGACTTTCTTGTTTTTATGACTGTTCAAAAGCTAGATTCTGAATCTGTTAAAGCTTGGAGAACACATTGGGATCTTCAAAAGTTCCCCCATCATGGCAAAAGTTTAGTGAATTTCTGATCACTCGTCTTTTCTCGCTTAAAGCCTACGAGAAGTCTCGTAATAGCAAGACTGCATCAAAACAAGTTAAGGCTACTGCCAAGGCTCATTACCAAGGAAATCAACTGATGCTTCGCCGAGTTATGCACCTACGTGCTTGATATGCAAGGGAAAGCATTATGTTAGCAAGTGCCCGAAATACTTGGACGAAACTGTCACTCAGAAATTGGCCCTCGTAGCCAAGCACAAGCTGTGCTACAACTGTCTAGGAGTCATCGGGTATCACAGTGTAAAGTTACAAAACGATGTCAGAGGTGCGCCAAGAAACATCACACAACAATCCATCGGATGGATGTTCCATCTACCAAGGAGGTAAAATCAGAGCCCCAACGACAATCTGACTCTACAGTGGTAACTCAGGATAAGGCCAGGTGCTCCATTCTGCAGTTCTTACAACCTCTTACGTTTTGTTAGCAACCGCACAGGTGTTCATTGTTTCAGAGCGGAATGAAATCCGGAAGGTTCGAGCTTTACTAGATCAGGGTTCGGAGATTTTCTTTAATCTCTGAACGAGTCGTACAACAGCTTAGGCTGCCTCGAGAACATTCGTCACTCTCTTTAGTCGGAATAGGTGACCAAAAATCGAATAAAACGTTTGGATGTACTTCCTTTGAGATTAGATCACATTTCAGCTCGGATTTGATTTTGGTAATCTGCATATATTCTCCCAAAGCTTACTACTTCTATTCCTTCGGTTGAATGGTCTCAAAATTCCTGGCCTCATTTAGAAGGCATTCAATTAGCAGATCCCGAATTCTTTTCACCGAGTTCAATGATCTATCTTAGGTGCTGATGTATACGGATACTTACTAGAGGATCAGTTGATCAAAGGATCGATTGGTTCACCGGTGGCCCAAGCCACCAAGTTAGGTTGGATAGTTTCAGGCCCAACGGCACTTAATGCCTCTTCTGGTCAAAAACGAAGTTGTCATGTGTCAATTGACAGACAGCTTAACGATTTGGTACAGCGATTCTGGGAATTGGAAGAAGTTCCCTCAGCAAACACTCCAATTCTTTCAAAAGAAGAACAAGATTGTGAAGATCACTTTCTTTCGACGCATACTAGAGACGTGACAGGTAGATATGTGGTTAGATTGCCATTTAAGCTACCACCTGGAAAACTCGGAGATTCACGAGCGAAAGCTCTTCGAATAGTTACTAATCTGTTTAATCGACTCAGGAGTAACACGAATTACGCAACAGCATATTCGGAATTCATGACGGAATACGAACAGTTAAGACATATGGAAAGAGTTCCTGTCTTACAACCTGAGCCTATATTAGCGTACTATTACCACATCACGGCGTTTGGAGAGAGCACAGTCTTACCACAAGACTTAGAGTCGTGTTCAACGGTTCGAGTCTTACGACGACCGGCGTGTCATTGAATGATCTATTGCATACAGGAGCTAAATTACAAATTGATTTGTTTGACGTACTCTTATGGTTTCGATTTTTCCTTTATGTTTTCATAGCTGATATAGAGAAGATGTTCCGGCAAATATGGGTGAATCCCTTAGACTGGGACTTTCAACGAATATTTTGGTTAGATTCAGACCATCAGTTATTGTTTTTGTGCTTACCACAGTTACATACGGTTTAGTTTGCGCGCCTTTTCTGGCCCTGCGAACTCTCGATCATTAGTACACGATGAAGGGAGACGATTTCCCTTAGCTATCCCCGTCATGAAAAAGGGACGATATGTGGACGATGTCCATGGAGGAGCGGATTCATTAGAAAGAAGCTCAGGAGAAGGTCGAGCAAGTAGATAAGCTGTGCATGGCGGGCGGTTTTTAGATTGCAAAAATGGATGAGCAATCATCCAGCCATTCTAGATAACATACCGGCTGAGAGGAAGATAATTCTCATTCAATTCAGATAAAACCGACGCTAAGTTCATGTTCTAGGCTTAACCTGGAACGCGATGTCGGATACGTTTCAATTC